>WTXL01000031.1:0-299600 GCA_022376525.1 Russula vinacea
AGGCAGAGCGTTGGCTTGAGGCTTTGGAAAGCCAGAACCGCGCCGGGCCGCCTCAGACCACAGCCGTCGGAAGACCACTAGGTACAAGCCACACGTCGAACTCGCCAGTCTCACCCCTTCTCGATGGCGAATACGTTACCATCCTAGAATGTCAGCACAAGCCGAATCAAATAGACACGATAAATTTGTCTCACATGACGATCAACCAACTACCACGTGGCAGATATTACAGATGTTGAGCGGGCCGATCCGGCTCTGGTCTTGACCATTGTGCGATCATCGTTATTCCCCCTAGTCTCGGCTCCAGCCGTTCTATGATCACTCCGGAGATTAAATCGGAATGTGAAAAATGTTTGCGTTGAGTGATATAGAACGTCTGGTGACTTTTGACCGTGCGGGTGTAGGTCACCTGTCACGTGCTCTAATACGCGTCGTTGCATTGCTGTGAGGCTCAGCGCTCAGCGCTGGTACCGGGAGGTCTCGCCGTTCACACGTTCATGGCTCTCAAGCATTCTCCCCCTATCCCCGCCTCTGTTCTACGCTTGTCCCGTGCAGGGCCGTCTCTCTCCACTTACTAGACTGTCCTCCGAGTCCTCCCTTTTTCAATAATGGACTTGCACAAATACGAGGGTGGATGACAACACGGAAGGCGGTGATGGATGTGGATATACATACGATGTCATACATACAGTGATACAGACAGACATATAAAGGTTCCACTCACTCACACCGCCGCGTTGGATGCCTCGTCGATAGAATCTGACTGGACGAGCCACGCCTCGGGGCTATCCCACCCAAGATCCCACCGCGCCTCCCCCTCCATCCGGTGCCGGTGCGCCTCCTCCTGCCCGTCCGACGCGTCCACCGGAACTGGAACATCACGGTCCTTGATGACACACATCCCCATCTCATATGCCTCTGCGTCTTCATGTTTATGTTTCCTCTCCTGCGCGTCTTCATCGCGTCCGCACAGCATAATGCCCCCTCCTACCCCCATCCACAGGGCCACCGCCGACATAGATCATCAGGAAGACCACACTTTCCTTTTCTGGCTTTATAAAGCCGTTATAAGGTCAAAAAAGACAAAAAGTTGAAAGTCATTTAGACAGACCCAAATTCAATAAAGTTTCGGCACAACAGCCCAACATAAGGCCAAATTAGGCCAAAAACGTACGACTTTATGAACTTTCTAGAACTTTCTACTTTACAAATACGTGCCGTAAAGCCAAAAAGGCAATAAAGTTGTAAAGGAAAGTGTGATTTTGCTGATGATATAGGTGGGGTGTACATCATCATGGAACACATCTGGCTATCAGACGCGTACAAGCATACAGATGCATATACAGTAATTACTATAAAATTGGACGTGTCTGGATCACATGACAGGTGATCTACACCCGCACGGTCAAAACTCACCAGACATTCCTATGTCCTCTATACAAAACTTTTTCACACTCCGATTCCACTTCCGAAGGGACATAGAATGGCTGGATCCGAGACTATATTCCCCCGAGTCGTCGTTATCACCGTGCCGATATCTGATACGGTCTGGGAAGAGAATCCTGAAGCGGAAATAGAAATTCCTTACTTGTCCCGTTGGGGTATTTCGTGGCGATGCGTCGCCCCCCAACAATGCGCACACCACGCTTGGTCCCACGACAGGTATTTGGATTCCCGTGCTTGCTCGAGAGCTTCTCTTTCGCTCGGACCTGCTGCTTGACGAGATAATGCACATTGCCTCGCTGGACGCTATCACCTCCTTGACCCCGCACATCTAGGAAAACATGAAGGGGCGTACTAAGCTCGTGTCACTCCCATCATGCCAACTGTCTTGTACAGCAAAACGGATCATCGTAAGGAGCTCGACGTCAAACTTGTGTTCTTCAGCCTCTTCTGACAATGTTCGAGATATATAAGAGTAAGAGCAATGTTGGCCGTGGCTCACCCTGCTCGACCATCTTCCCTGCCCAGTGCCCGTCATGCTTCTAGTCGCCGCATTCATACCCTTCATCGTGCTGGCTACAAGGGTCGCGGCGTATCCAAGTGCTATTTCCAATTCTCCCATTTCCCTGCGCATCACCAAGCAAATCAACGCCGCTGGCATATTTCACCCCAGCCAAAGAGACCAGAAACGCTGGATAAACCTTGTAAAGGGTGGCCAACAGTCGATCCCAGAGATCACGGATGTCCCTCTAAATGACTTCGCCGTTTTTTACTCGGCCGATATTGGCGTTGGTGATCCACCTACCTTCTGTGGGTCTTGTCAATTTCTGTCTGGTATGGTCTCCCATATGCCCATTTTAGACAGCCTCCTCGTTGATACCGGGAGCTCCAATACTTGGCTGGGAGCGAACCAACCCTACAATCAGACCGAAACCAGTGTGAACACAGACAACTCTATGGTGAGTATCGTTTCACGCGGATATCTGGCTTAGCTCAGATTAAAACCCGTGAATCAGAATGTACCATATGGCACTGGTTCTGTCAATGGTTAGTGCACCCTCCCAAGAGTCCTATTTGCTATATTTACATCCTATCCCAGGTACTGAGTACGAAGATACCGTGACAATTGCCCCGGGTGTAGATATTCAACAGTCCATAGGTGTCGCGTCGAACTCCTCTGGCATTTATCCTTTGGACGGGGTCATGGGGTGAGCATGGACCTCTGTCTATGCTTTCATATTGCATTAAGCATGCTTTTCTGCAGTCTTGGTCCCAAAATCTTGACGCTTGGCACCCTATCTCCTGACAATACAAGTGTCATCCCAACTGTCACGGACAACCTCTATGACCAAGGAAAAATTAAACAGAACCTTGTCGCCGTATCCTTTGAGCCCACCACTTATGAACCAGTCACAAACGGCGAATTGACGTTCGGTGGTACAGACACCAACAAATACGCTGGGGATATCACTTATTTGTAAGTCTGCGCAGCAACATGGTCATTGGGATTGATGTGTTCATCATGGCTTGCACAGTCCCATCACGAAGACAGGTCCCTCCCGCTTTTTCTGGGGTGTTGACGCGTCTTTTAGTTACGGTAATGCCAAAGGCAGGGGGGCGCCAGTTACTATCCTTGACACCACCTCCGGCGTGATCGATACTGGAACCAATCTAATTGGCCTCGGCACAGGTAAGTAGCTTCGTGATTTCGACTCTTATGAATACGTGAACTGAGTTATATCACCTACGTTAGAGGCGTATAACCGCTACGTTAACGTGACTGGTGCGGTTTATGATGAACAGACAGGCCTCCTCCGCATTGCCGAGGCGCAGTATGAGAACCTCCAATCGCTCTTCTTCAACATCGGTGGTAGCCAATACGAGTTGAACGCAAACGCTCAGATATGGCCCCGCACGCTCAACAGCGTTGTAGGTGGTGACAGGAACTCGATTTACTTAGTTGTGTTTGACCTTGAGCCTTTACTCTCCATAAATTTGGGCTTCATCGCCGGCATGCCATTCCTAGAACGGTATTACTCTGTTTTCGACACCAACAACCAGCGTGTCGGTTTCGCCACGACTCCATTGACCTATGCGAATTTCAATTGATAAGGAGTGCCGGATGTAGCAGCACGCCCTCGAGTCTGTGGTGCTTGGGATAGGAAGACGACAGAATATTTCTTGAACCGTTGCGCGACTACATTTAGTATCTCCTTTTGCCCTTCTTGGTCCTCACGACTCTGTTCACTTGCGATGTTAAGCCTTCATTGAATGCCATGGGTTTCGTAGAATCGTGCTAGTAGTGCGCAGTGGGAGTTGGGTGAAAGCTCAGCGCTCAGAGACGGAGCAAGTCGAGATTTGGCAAGAGGATCCTCGGAGTCAAATGTAGGTGAGCCCCGAGGGTGAAAAGCCAGGTCAAGGTTGCGGGAAGATGATATACTGTGATCTTTTCCAGGTTCCAGGACTTGAACAAAGAGGTCGACGAATGCGATCATGATTTCACATTATATCAATCTGACACAATCACTTCGTATCCGTCCAGTTGACGTTGATGTATACTTTTCAAGGGACGTGGTGAACTGGTGCTGCTATAGTGCAGGCTGCTGCAGTCGGTCGCCACGCCCAAGCAATCCATCCCTCGATTATGGGCAGCATCAACTTGAAATTGAAGTATCTAACCGCTCACGTTGGCACTCTGTAAGCATCTGGGGTGTGTCATTGGGTACATATTTGAAAGCTGTCCATCTAATTGCAGCCGACGGGCAATTGCGTGTGGCGGAGTCTGGGTTCACCGTGCGGCGGCTATCCGTGACTCGCAGCTAGAAAGGAGGGGCGAATCATGTCCCGCCCTGCAAACACAAAGATGTGAGCTGGCAGACTACTCCGTCGAGGCACAACGTCAAGATCAAGATACTGTAGAGATTCGCTGTCAAAGTCACCTCGCGAGCGCGGTGTCCATCAAGTCGGGTTATATGCAGTATGAGAAGACGAGGACCTGTGACCTGTCCCCAGGGACATTTTATCACGTCATTGCTTCGATACCTCTGCATTGCGACTCTGCAATCACAATATCAAATTGATAGACGTAGAGTTGGAAAATCTGTGAGCAGGCCCGGTAGAACCTTGGCCCTAAGGCTTTGGAAACCCAGAACCGCCTCAAGCCAAAGCCGGCCTCAGAAGACTCAGAACAACACCGTCGCGGCATCGCTACGTGCGATGGTGGCGGACTCATCCATTCTTGATGGTACATACAATTAGGAGAATGTCAGCACAAACCGAAGTCAGGCCGAATCAACAAACCAGCTACCACGTATTGCGATCGTTGAGCGGGCCGATCGGGCTTTTAAAAAAGCCCGGTATTCTACGCTTCAGCCGCCAAAGCTCAAACCCTTGTTAACCGTACCGGTCACCCCACCCGCGGCCTGCAGGCGGTGAGACCACAGTGTGCTTATTCTAAGTATCGTCATCATCGTAACTGGCGCTGTATCAGGAACCCGTTCCTCCCAATCCCCGTTTTCCGAATTAGGATGGCATTCTCTGGGATTTAGATTCTCGTCCTTGCTTGAGAGCCTTCACTCGGGCCCGCTGCATGACGAGATGATGCGTATTACCTCTTTGGACGTTACCGCCTCCCATGAGCCGCGGATCCAGAAAAATATGAAGGAAATTGGGCGTATGCCCGCGGTGTCTTCTACTACCATATGCCAGCCGTCTTGCACGCTACAAAGGATCACATCCGTACGGCGCTCGCCTCTTATGGGTGGTGTTTGAGGTATAAGAGCAACGCTCGTTGTGGCCCACAACTTGAGTAATTGCCCAACCATCTTCCTTCCTGGTGCCTGTCATGCTACTAGTCGCCGCACTCGCACCTTTTGTCGTGCTAGCTACCACTGTCGCGGCAGATCCAAATGCTGTTCCCAATTCTCCGATTTCCTTGCCCATCACGAAGCAAATCAACCTCAATGGCACATTTCACCCCAGCCGATACCAGAAACACTGGATGAACCTTGTGAAGGGGGCCCGACGGTCGACCTCAGAGGTCACGGACGTCCCTCTGACTGATTCCGTCGCTAGCTACTTGGCCAATATTGGCATCGGTGATCCAACTACTTTCTGTGGGTCTCGTCAATTTCTGCCTTGCACAGTCTCCTATATGCCCATATTAGACAGCCTCGTCGTCGATACCGGGAGCTCCAACACCTGGCTGGGAGCAAACAAACCCTACAAGAAGACCAAAACCGCTGTGAAGACATCCGATGTTTTTGTAAGTATCGTCTCACGCGGATTCCTGGCTTAGCTCAAATAAAATTTGTGAATCAGAATGTAACATATGGCACTGGTTCTGTCTACGGTCAGTTCTTCCTCACAAGAGTAGTGTCTGCTATATTTGCATCCTATTACAGGTCATGAGTACGAGGATACCGTGACAATTGCACCAGGTGTCGATATTCGACAGTCCATAGGTGTTGCCTTGGATTCCATTGGTTTTCATGCCGTTGATGGGATTTTGGGGTGAGCATGGACCTCTGTCTATGTTTTCGTACGGCATCAAACATACTTTTCTGTAGTCTTGGTCCTAATGATTTGGGACTTGGCACCCTATCTCCTGACAATACAAGCGTCATCCCAACTGTCACAGATAACTTATATGGGCAGCGAAAAATTGAACGGAACCTTTTTGCCGTGTCCTTTGAGCCCACGACTCAAGATTCGGCCATAAACGGCGAACTGACGTTTGGCAGTATCGACCCCAAGAAGTACACTGGGGACATCACTTATTTGTAAGTTTGCGCAGCAAAATAGTTATTGGGATTACTGTGCTCATATTAGCTTGCTCAGTCTCATCACAAAGACAATTCCCTCCAGCTATTTCTGGGGTGTTGACGCGTCCTTCAGATACGGTAATACCAATAAGAAGGCCGCAGTTACCATCCTTGACACCACCGCTGGCGTGATCGATACTGGAACCAACCTAATTGGCCTTCGTACAGGTAGGTGGCTTCATGACTTCTGACCCTTACCAAATACGTGAACTGACTCATATCACCTACGTTAGACGCGTATAATCGCTACGTTGACGTGACTGGTGCGGTTTATGATGAAAATACGGGCCTCCTTCGCATTACCCCGGCGCAGTACAAGAACATCCAATCGCTCTTCTTTGACATCGGTGGTAGACAATATGAGTTGAACGCAAACGCTCAGATCTGGCCCCGCGCGCTCAACGACGTTGTAGGCGGCGACAAGAAGTCTATCTACTTAGTTGTGTATGACCTTGGATCCATGCTCTCTACAGAGTTGGGCTTCATCGCCGGGATGCCATTCCTAGAACGGTATTACTCTGTTTTCGACGCTGACCACGGCCGTGTCGGTTTCGCCACGACTGCATTCACCTATACGGATGTCAATTGATAAGGAGGGCTGAGGTGACAACACCCCGGGCCCTCGGGTCTGTGGTGCTTGGGACAAGAAAATTCTCGATCTGTTGCGTTATTACATTTAGTATACCTCTATACCCCACTCGATCCTCACGATGGAGTCCGTTCACATCCGGCGTTAAGCCTTCTTTGAATGCCATGGGTTTCGTATAATCGTACCAGTAGTGCGGGGAGTTGGGGTGAAAGCTCAGAGACGGAGCGAGATGAGATTTGGCAGAAGGATGGGACGAGGAAGGTACACGAAAGTAAGCCCAAGGTGAAAAGCCACGTCAAGGCTGCGGGACGAGGATGTACTGTGCGGATCTTTTCCAGGACTCAAAACAAATAGTAGGTCGACGAATGCGACCATAATTCCTAGTATATCAGTTCTGACGCAATCACCTCGTCTTCGTCCACTTGACGTTGACGTTATCTTTTTCAAGAAATGTTCCGAATGTGGTGAACTGGCGCTAGCGCAGGCTGGTGCAATCGGTCGCCATGAGCAAGCAAACCATCCCTCGACTTATAGGTAGTGACGACGTAACATCAAATTGAAGCCTGAGCATCATACCGCTCGGCGAAGGGATTCTTGGTGAGGTCTATTCCGGTCGGTTTGCCAACGCATTGATGAACATTTGAAAGTTAGGCGTAAAAGTGGCTTGTCCTGTCGAAGACAAAACTGCAACGGATTGCAACGGATTGTTTCGTAACTTTCGTTCAGTGGGGTTAGACTGAGGGAAGGTCGGGGAAGGGTAGGAAAGGGTTCAGTTTACGAATTGAGTCAAACTTCAATTGACGTTACATCTAGGGCCCGAGGGGAGAGTCTATGATGCAGAGGCTGCAGCAGAGCCCCACAACTTGAAGGCAGGACAATGATACTGGTCACTTGGCTCGGCATCTTTGCTCGGCATCATGATACCACTGGCATCATCATTTGGGCGCGCAATTACAGTAAAAGAGTCACAGCACAGCATGGTTGGATCCGGGCTTTATGCTCCTACTACTAGTAGGGGATTTGAGAAGTAGTCAACCTGATCATCATGATGGACAGATGGAGGCGCAGTTACACAGAGTTGAGTTGCGGAGATACCACAAATGGTGACCAATGTCCTCAAAGTTGCTAACCTGATGACATGTAACGCGCACAGCCAAACGCACAGGGATGTTCTTTTTTTGGAGTATCATATACACATCCGTGCGGCGTAAACACGGCCCAACGCAGCCCTCATCGTACATCCGTGCTACTGTACCATACTTCGGTTTGATTATAGAATCTGGGTTCATCAAGAGGTTTATATCACTCTGAGTCACATCATTCCGTCCGGATCTGAGTGCCGTCAAACTATTGACACATCGTTTTTCCTAAGTTGATGCAACTTTCACGAATTAATCAAGTTTCGAGCACAATTTATGCACTGTCCGATTGCCATGATGTCAATCAATCACATTACGTTGGGGACCTACAATCAGGGACTCAGGCCTGAGGCCTCAGGGTCCACGACTCCACGAATGCGACCATGATTTCATAGTATGCCAGTTCCGACCCAATCACCTCGTCTTCGTCCAGTTGACATTGACGCGATCTCTTTCAAGGAAGGTGGTGCTAGCTGCTAGCAGAGGCTGCTCAAGAGGCTGCTGCAATCGGTCGCAACGTGCAGCAATCTATCCCTCGACTCATGTGTAGCGTCAGATTGAACCATCTAACCGCTCATGTCGTCGCTCTGTGATACCTGGGATGTGCCATTAGGGCATGTGGAGGAACTGAACACACATCTCGCTACTATCCTGGGCCGCCCACCCTCAGCAATATACACCTTTTCAGCGCAGACACTGCCAGACAGCGATGACGCTAGAGGTGCCATTCTAGGGGATCGTGGATATACCCTTGTTGTGTATCCTACTATCCGCGGCGCGGCGGTCGTAGTACGCATCGATGTTCTTAATGCAATCATGTCGCCTCGCGAGTGGGGTGTCCATCAATTCGGGTTATATGCAGGATGAGAAGCGCCTTCCTCGGGGACAATTTATCAGTTCATTGCTTCCGTGTTTCGATACGCCTGCAATCACGATATAACAAATGGATGTTGGATTGGAGTATAATCTGTGAGCAGGCCGAACGTTGACCTGAAACTTTGGAAACCCAGAGCCAAAACCGGGTCAGAACATCACCATCGTCACCGTAGCGTCGCCACCGTGACGTGCAATCATCATGGAGTTGCACATCGGACTCGCCCATTCTTGATGGAAAATACATTGACATCTAGAATGTCAGCACAAACCAAAGTCAGACCGAATTAACAAACCAGCCACCACGGCCATACAGTCAGAAGACTATCAAGAATTGTACAACTGATGCAGCGGCGCGGTCGATCGGACTTTAAAAAAGAAGCGGCATTCTACGCTTCAGTTCAGCTCGAGGTAAGCTGCCAGCCTGCCAAGTTCAAATACTGCTCAAATTCTTGTTAACCGTACTGTACTCTATCGGTTACCCCACCCACGGCCTACAGGCGGTGGGTCCATAGTGCGTTCATTCCTATTATCGGGTTTTTTCCCCAGGTCATCGTCATCACTGTCACTGGCAGTGGCGCTGTCTCCTTGGCTGTCTCAGGAACTCGTTCCTCCCATCATGATGAGCCGCGGATCCAAAAACATATGATGGGGACTAAATTATCTTGGGCGTACTATGCCCGTGATGTCTTCCACTGGTGTATGACAACAGCCTTGCACGTTACGAGGATTACATCCGAAAGGCGCTCACATCTCATTGGTTTTGTGCGGAGTGCTCAAGGTATAAGAACAACGTTGACTTTGGCCTACTTCTTGAGTAACTGCTCAATCATCTTCAATCCTGGTGCCTGTCATGCTACTAGTCGCCATACTCGCATCTTTCGTTGTGCTAGCTACGACGGTCGCGGCGGATTCAAATGGTATTCCCATGCCTCCCATTTCCGTATCCATCACCAGGAAAATCGGCAATTTCAATGGCATTACCACATTTAACCCCGGAGGACACCAGAAACGCTGGATGAACCTCGTGAAGGGCGGTCGACGGTCGACCTCAGAGACCACCAACGTCTCTCTAGCTGAGTACTTCTCCATCGCCTACTCGGTCAATATTGGCGTCGGTGATCCACCTGCCTACTGTGAGTCTTGTCGATTTATTCTCGGCATAGTCTACTATATGCCCATTCTAGACAACCTCATGATTGATACCGGGAGCTCTAACACCTGGTTGGGAGCGAACAAACCCTACAATATGACCAAAACCAGTGTGAAAACAGACGATGTTTTTGTAAGTATCGTTTCACGCAGATTCCTGGCTTAGCTCAAATTAAAACCTGTGAATCAGGATATAACATATTCCACTGGTTCTGTTTTCGGTTAGTGCTCCCTCTCAAGAGTCCTATCTGCTATATTTACATCTTATCCCAGGTACTGAGTACGAAGATACCGTGACAATTGTCCCAGGTGTCGATATTCGACAGTCCATAGGCGTCGCCTCGAACTCCTCCGGTATTTCTCCCTTCGATGGGATTTTGGGGTGAGCATTGACCTCTGTTTAAGTCTTCGTATTGCATCAAACATACTTTTCTGTAGTCTTGGTCCCAATGACCTGACACTTGGCACCCTATATCCTGACAGTACAAGTGTTATCCCGACTGTCACGGACAACCTGTATGGGCAGGAAAAAATCGGACAGAACCTTGTCGCCGTGTCCTTTGAGCCCACGAATCAAGATTCGGCCACAAATGGCGAACTGACGTTTGGCGGTACCGACTCTACCAAGTACATTGGGAACATCACTTATTTGTAAGTCTGCACAGCAACCTAGTTATTAGGATTGCTGTGCTCATCTTGGTTTGCACAGCCCCGTCACGAAGACATTACCCTCCAGCCTGTTCTGGGGTGTTGATGCGTCCTTCAGATACGGTAATGCCAGCGGTAATAATGCGCCAGTTACTATCCTTGACACCACCGCTGGCGTGATCGATACTGGAACCTCCCTTATTGGTCTCGGTACAGGTAAGTTGCTTCGTGACTTCGACTCTTGCCAATTACGTGAACTAAGTCATATCACCTACGTTAGACGCGTATAATCGCTACGTTGACGTGACTGGTGCGGTTTATGATAACAATACGGACCTCCTCCGCATTACCCCAGCGCAGTACGGGAACATCCAGTCGCTCTTCTTTGACATCGGTGGTAGACAATATGAGTTGAACGCAAACGCTCAGATCTGGCCCCGCGCGCTCAACATCGATGTGGGCGGCGACAACAGCTCTATTTACTTGGCTGTGTATAACCTCGGACCCGAATACTCTTCAGGCTTCGGCTTCGTCGCCGGCATGCCATTCTTGGAACGGTATTACTCTGTTTTCGACACTAACCACAGCCGTATCGGTTTCGCCACGACTAAATTCACATATGCGGAGATCAATTGATAAGGACGGCTGGACGTGGCAACACGCCCTCGGGTCTGGGGTACTTGGGACAGGAAGACGACAAATATTTCTTTACCTGTTGTGTGATTACATTTAGCATACCCCTATGCCCTTCTTGGCCCCCACGATAGACTCCGTTCGCATACTTGAATGACATTGTTTTCGTAGAATCGTACTCGTAGTGCACAGTGGGAGTCGGCGTGAAAGTTCAGAGACGGAGCGAGACGAGATTTGGCAGGAGGATGGGACGAGGAAGGCACATGTAGGTAAGCCCGAGGTGAAACGTTACTTCGAGGCGGCTGCGGCTTTTGACGAGGATATACTGTGCGGATCATTCCCAGGACTTGAACAAAGAGGTCGACGAATGCGACCATAATTTCATGGTATATTAGTTTTGACGCAATCACCTCGCTTCGTCCAGTTGACATTGATATGCCAGCGATCTCTTTCAAGGAACGTGGTAAACTAGTGCTAGCGCAGGCTGCTGCAATCGGTCGCACGCGCGAGTAGTCCATCCCTCGGCTTATGGAAGGGCCAAATTGAACCATCTAACCGCTCATGTTGGGCTCTGTAATACCTGACCTGGGGTATGTCATTACGTACCAATTCGAAGGCTTTCCACCTAATCGCAACCAACAGGCGATTTGTGAGTCCTAATCTTGACTTTGTGCCTCACCTCGGACGGAATCCGAATAAAGTGGTCTGCAAGATCATGTCTTTGTGTTTGCAGGGCGGGACATGATCAACGATTCGCCCCTCCTTTCTAGGTGCGATAGCCGCCGAACGGTGGACCGACCTTCTCCGTCGTCAAAGTGTTTACTTTCGATCTCGGGTTGATATGTAAGCAAATGTATCAAAATTATTGAGCTGCTGTAGATTTCCGTGGCCATCAGTGTCGGCTGAATGAAAAAGCCGGCCTTGCATCTCAGATTCGAAAGAGACGCTAGAATAAGTTACAGGCTTCCGAAGCTGGTGGGTTGTTTGGGGCCTGGCTCTCGTCTTCGCCGCCCATCGTTCGGGTCCGACCCTGTGACGTTGTTTCTTGCATTCCGGATGCCGGAAGGTCTTCGACCGAGGTTACTGTAATTGAATAGCAATGTTTGATGCCTCCGCATACAATTACCGTAACGCATGTGGAGGAACTGAACATACATTGCACTACCAGCGGCTTGCCTTCTCACAATTCGCACCTTTTCGATGCAGACAACGATGACGCTACTGTAGTGGCACCATTCTAGAGAATCTCGGATGTGTCTTCGTTTCAGTTTGTATCGTACTATCAGCGGTGCGGCCGTCGTACGCATCGATATTCCTGCTTCTGTGATTATATCACCTCGCGAGTGCGGCGTCCACCAAGTCGGTTTATACGCAAGATGAGAAGCCACCCCTTGGTGACGGACGAGGACCTGTCCTCAGGGACAATTTATCAGTTCATTGCTACTGGGTTTCGATCCGCCTGCAATCACGATATCAAACCAATGGACGTAGAGATGGAGTAGAATCTGTGAGCAGGCCAGGCCGAGCCTTGGGCCTGAAGCTTTGTAAACCCAGAATTGCGGCGGGTCCAATTGCCTCGGGCGAATCCCAAGCCATTTAGAACATCACCATCGTGGCGTCGCTACGTGCAATGGAACTGCACATCGGACTCGTCCATTCTTGATGGTGAATACATTTACATCTAGAACGTCAGCACAAACCGAAGTCAGGCCGAATCAACGTGCTACGTACCACATGCCATACAGCAGTCCTGATGCGGTGCGGTCGTTGAGCGAGCCGATCGGGATTTAAAAAAACCCCGGTATTCTATGCTACGCTTCAACCGCCAAAGGCTCAAACCCTTGTTAACCGTACTGTTCTGTATCGGTTACCCCACCCGCGGCCTACAGGCGGTGGGACCATAGTGTGCTTATTCTTATTATCGGGGTTTCTCCCCAGGTAATCGTCATCACCGCAGCTGGCGCTGTCTCAGGAACTCAAGCTCGTTCCTCCCAGTCCCATGTTTTCCGAATTGGTATGGCAGGGATTTGGGTTCCCGTGCTTGCCCGAGAGCCAGCTTTTCCACGACGAGATAATGCGCATCACTTCAGTGGACGTTACCGCCTCCCATGAGCCGCGGATCCAGGAACATATGAAGGGAAATGGAATATCTTGGGCGTAGGCCCGCGGTGTCTTCTACTACTATATGCCAACAGTTTTGAACGCCACAAAAAATCACATCCGTAAGGCGTTCACCTCTCATGGGTTCTTGGTGCAGTGTTCAGGGTATAAGAGGAACGCTGCTGGCTGTGGCCCACCACTTAGTAACTGCTCAATCGTCTTCCCTGGTGCCTGTCATGCTACTAGTCGCCGCACTCGCACGTTCGTCGTGCTAGCTACGACGGTCGCGGCGAATCCAATCGCTATTCCTAATTCTCCAATTTCCTTGCCCATCACCAAGCAAATCAGCCTCAATGGTACATTTCACCCCGGCCAAAGATACCAGAAACGCTGGATGAACCGTGCGATGGGGCGCCAACGGTCGACCTCAGGGTCATCGACGTCCCTCTGACTGACTCCGAAGTTAACTACTTGGCTAATATTGGCATCGGTGATCCACCAACTTACTGTGAGTCTTGTCAATTTCTGCCTGCCATAGTCTCCTAAATTCCTATTATAGACAACTCATTGTTGATACTGGAAGTGCAAACACCTGGCTAGGAGCGAACAAACCCTACAACATGACCAAAACCAGTGTGAAAACAGACGATGTTTTTGTAAGTATCGTTTCACGCGGATCCCTGGCTTAGCTTACTGTAAATTATAACTTTGAATCAGAATGTACCATATGGCAGTGGTTTTGTCTTTGGTTAGTGTTCCATTCCAAGAGTTCTATCTGCTATATTTACATCTTATCCCAGGTACTGAGTACGAAGATACCGTGACAATTGCCCAGGTGTCGATATTCGACAGTCCATAGGTGTCGCCTTGGATTCCATTGGTTTTCATGCCGTTGATGGGATTTTGGGGTGAGCCTGGATCTCTGTCTATGTTTTCGTATTGCATCAAACACACTTTTCTGTAGTATTGGTCCTAAAGACTTGACGTTTGACTCCCTATCTCCTGACAATACAAGTATTATCCCAACTGTCACGGATAACCTATATGGGCAGGGAAAAATCGAACAGAACCTTGTCGCCGTGTCCTTTGAGCCCACGGCTCAAGATTCGGCCTTAAATGGCGAACTGACGTTTGGTGGTACCGACCCCAACAAGTACACTGGGAACATCACTTATTTGTAAGTCTGCGCAGCGGCATGATTATTGGGATTGCTGTGCTCATCTTGCCTCACACAGCCCCATCACGAAGACACTTCCTCCCAGCGCGTTCTGGGGTGTTGACGCGTCCTTCAAATACGGTAATGCCCAGGGGAATAAGGCGCCAGTTACCATCCTTGACACCGCCGCCGGCGTGATCGATACTGGGACCTCCTTTATTGGCCTCGGTACAGGTAAGTTAACTCGTGGCTTTGGCTCTTACCGAAAACGTTATCATTTTTGGTAGACGCATATAATCGCTATGTTAACGTGACTGGTGCGGTATATGACGAACAGACGGGCTTACCTCGCATTACGCCAGCCCAGTACGAAACCCTCCAATCGCTCTTCTTCGACATCGGTGACAAAACATACGAGTTGAACGCGAACGCTCAGATCTGGCCCCGTGCGCTCAACAGCGTCATAGGCGGTGACGACAACTTTATCTATCTGGTTGTGGTCAACATCGACCCTTTACTCTCTATAAAGTTGGGCTTCATTGCCGGCATGCCGTTCCTAGAACGGCACTACTCTGTTTTCGACACCGGAAACCGCCGCGTCGGTCTCGCTACGACTCCATTCACCTATGCGGAAATCAATTGATATGGAGGGCTGGAGGGTGGCAACACGCTTCGGGTCTGCAGTGCTTGGGGACCGGAAGACGAGAACCACCAGTTGTGTGACTACATTTAGTATACCGTTATACCCTTCTCAGTTCTCACGATGGACTCCGTTCACACGCAACGTTGGGACTTTGTTAAATGTCGCAGCTTTCGTAGTGCAATATACCAAGTGTGTATGAGCTTGCTCGCTACTTGATCTCATTTAGTACTCCGAGGCGTGCAAGCAGCCGCACGGCCAGCTGGTAATTGAACGAAGCTCTCGAAGCTCTTGTCGACCTCCGCGGGCCTTGGCGGGCCCGTCCTCGGGCAGCAACATTTAGCATTGATCGCTTGTTCGAAGAGGGCATCGCGGTCGCGTACATGAACTATGACTTAATTGAGTCTTCATTGCTTCATGCTTCAAGCTTCAAGCTTCATGCTTCAAGCTTACATGGTAGCATGACATGACATGCAGAAGAAGGGTCATTCGACGCAATTCAAATTCGCGTCCTAGAATAATGTTACAGGTAAAAGGCCCGAGTCACTTTTGTACGTATACGATCTTCACTTTTCAAATGTGGGTTGGACTGCCATGCAGAAGCGGCGAGGTTGAAGATGCAAGACTGAGTTCGAGGAAACGTGCGAACGTCTGCAAGTCGTTTGGCACGTTCGCCAGTCCATCGGTGCGTCACACTTTGCTGGACATTTCGGTTACGTTGCTGCTTGTTAATAAAACATCCATTCTTCTTGTCCGGCTTGTCTCCATGAGGCGGACACATGACGTTGACCACGTTGATTGGTGGGAAAGCCCGGTAGCTGCACTGTTAAGTTAGGCGGGCAGAATGGGGCTTGCCCCCCCAACTCGCCTAACAACTCTTACAGTAACACATCGCTTCGTACGCGCACCGCGAATCCATGGTGTGGTTCAGGGTCGTGGGGTTGAGTGCCCGGAACAAGACAGCGCCGCACGCCGACCCATCTACAGGAATGTACCAAAAAATGGTCTGATGGTGATTAATGAGCGTCGCTTTGGTGCGGTGCGAAAAGGTTTACTGTATTAGTTCCCTTCACGACTGGCGCACGCGGCCGCATGTGAACACTTTTCACAGGGTTTGGCATGGAAAAGCGTTCACATGCGGCCACATGTGAAGGAAACTATTTAAAGGCGATAATACGGTTAATTTTGTTATGTAATGATCTGGGCTTTCGGCGGTTGGGAGGACTTGTGGGAGGAAACCGTTTATCAATTGGTTATCATGGTAGGTCGCAAGTGGAATTTGCCTCGTTGTTGGAGAAATATGGAAGCCCGTTACCCCAAATGATGGTCGATGGTCAGTCAACTGATGGCAATAGACCCGCGTGGCATACCATGGTCAACAGGGACAAATAGGCACAAATCGGTATCAACATCAATACGAATCGAGGCTACGCATTATGACAATTTCAGGGCTATGCTTTATTACAATTCCGACTGTAGTCATTTACGTCCGGGATGGCAGAAACGTCAATGCGGGAAAATTGCAGTGGACAAGCAGATCATATGACGAAAATAGTACCCCCGATTCGACACTATGGTTAGAATTTTAGCCTTCACAGTTGGCTGGCATTGCGCAGGCTGTAGTATGTAAGCCTGGTTGTAAGTACAAAGACGAGCACTCGCCGGTGGTGCGCCCCGATTGGTTGGAGTCGATGTGGATGTTTGCGAGGTGAGATGGCTGTGATGACGATGAATATTGTCCCTGGGGAAGTGGGCGGCTATGGATGTGTAATGCCTGGGTCAGGTGTTACCTGTTACCAGGTGCTAAAGATGGTCCGGTGGCTGTCTCACGTAGCCCAAACAACGTCCTGTGATCCGCCCGTGTTTGACAAGCATGTCCCTGGCAAATTTTTGAGCAGCGGTCATCATATACGGAGAGTGTTATAGCCACGGAGAAATAGTCGAATGCGCATGATCGCATGGGTCTGGTCCTAGTGAATGGAGCATGTAAGAGCCACCGTGCCCCAAAAGAATAGGGTGAATTGTGCAGGAAGGCTGAGTTTTATGTACCGGAAAAATCTCGAAGGGTAATGTTCCTCTGAGCTCTGAGCTGTCCTCCGGTCCACTATAAAAACGTGCTCCGGTTACGGCCAGTTACCCCGCATCCTCCAGTCATCCTTCTTGCCCATTCGTATTCATGTCTGCCATTCCCTCTCCTCAAGGCCAAACAGCCTCTCCTCTTCGGGACCCAGCCAAGGGCCACCTCCAAGTGGCAGGCACAGGCCCGTACTCCTCTGATCCTTCGTCCAATTCTGGCAGCGATGTCTCCATCCACCGAATCAAAAACCTTCCAGGCTACACGACACCTGTCTTCAAGGGTAAAGAAGAACAACGGGCAAAAGTCCAGGAGAATGTCGCCGCAAAGGTGCGTGTCTCACTCATACAATACCCGAATGATCGCACCAAATCTCTCCTCACCAGGGGTTCATCCCTCGGGAGCTCGTCGCACACGAGGTCCAATGGTTCTACGCTCACCTCGGAATCGATGACACCTACTTCCGAAACGAGTCGATTGAGGTTATCTCGGATCATATCATTGGCCTCTTCGGAGCGAAAGTGCTCGCATATACCAAGCATGACCCGTCCAAGTTGGTCATCGACCTCGAGAGGATCGATAATGAGGGAAACGGCGCCACGTTTATCTACACGAGTGCGCCCGGTATGACGTCCACTGAAGGCCCTGGCTCACTTGTCGAGCCGAGGTAAGCGTGATCACGTGTTTACCCATCTAAATCAAACCCAATTTTTTGGTAGAATCGACGATCTCTACCTTGACAATGCAACGCCGAGTAAGTGCTATCGTCTCGAAACTTATCGTTCGACCGGCCCATATCGGCCACTGCCCATCAACAATTGCGCTGCTATTTCGTGTCCAAGTGCAACTTCCCCGCAAAACCACCCGCATCGCGTCGCACCGATGGCAAGACGGACATCTGCTGTGTATCAGACCCCGTATTCCTTGAAAAAGCGAGCGAGAATACCCTTGAGATCTATCAGAGCATCATGTGGAATGTCGAGTCACGCTATGGTCCCGTCATTGAGGTGTTCGAAGTCGAGGGTACACGCGAGCGTCGCCTAGTTATCGGATACAAAATGGGTGGAACGACCCACTTCTTCAGTGCGCTATCAAAACTATACCACTTTTACTCGCTCTATTCGGCGCGTAAATACGTCGGTGCGTCACCGACTTACGATGTGCCAACCAATCGCTGAAGTTTGCGCCAGAACAATTCTCAAATGGGATCACGATCATCTCGATCTACCTTAATCCTCTCCCTAATACGAATGCTCCTCCGATCGAAAACTCAATTTTCCAGGTCATGAAGGAAGTATCACTCCTTTACTGTCTTCCGGATAACCCCTTCTTCTCCCCTGCGAGCAAGAATGCCCATGCCGTGCAGGATGCCGCCTACGCTTGTGCGTGTGCGCTTTGACTGTCGTGGTAATTTTTTTCCTGATAAGACTACAGATTGTGGGTGGATCTTCGCGCAGCATTTCTGCAACCGCCTCGGCGCTTCGTATCTTGCACTGAAGAACGTTCTCAATGAGGCGAACCCGGCGCACGAGGAGGTTTTGATGGATATCAAGCGCCGCTTCCGTGACGAGACGTTCACGCGTGAGAGCGTTGCTAACGTTATCCATGCCCACCCCGAGCTCGTGCGGAAGCAAATCTTTTCACATCCTTTTGGTATGCTGACGTTGAAGGACAGATCCGCATGCTGTACGTTAACTTCGCAATGGTGCAATACCCGATCGACGAAGCACAGCGGCTCATGTACGTGCTTCTTCGCAGCTCGTTTCGACTGATTCCGCCAACTGACTTGTTGACACTAGGCCGACGCTTTCTTACCAGCGCCTTCAAACCGAACGCCCGCTTTCTGACCAGGAGCTGTATGATCGTATCCGGCGCACAGTAATCAACAAACAAGACCTCCAAGTCCTGGAGAGCTTCCTCATCTTCAACAAGTACGCGTTCTCGGTCACACGTCATACTCTGCACAACTAACGTCATGCAGGCATGTTCTGAAGACGAACTTCTACCAGCCGACAAAGGTCGCATTGTCTTTCCGCCTTGATCCCGGATTTCTCCAGAAGTGGAATATCCGAACAAGCCATATGGGTTGTTCTTCGTCATCGGTACGCGAGCGCTTGTCGTCAGGGCTGATACTGTATGCAGACGCTAATGAATTGGCTAGGTAATGAGTTCCGCGGATTCCATATCCGCTTCCGGGACGTTGCGCGTGGAGGTATACGAATTGTGCGCTCACGTAACAAAGAGTGAGGGCACATTGATCCTGTGCAACCTCCGCATCCACTAACGCTAAGGTAACCTGATGTTTAGAAACTACTCGATTAACCAGCGTATGCTGTAAGTGCCAAAGATCCGGTATTCATCCTCGTTCACATTTCTTATGCGATCTGGGGATCAGATTTGACGAAAATTATGGTCTTGCGTCACCCAGTCGCTCAAGAATAAGGATATCCCCGAAGGCGGCGCAAAGGGTTGCATACTACCTTCGTGAGCCCACCACCTAGCCCCTCTGAACACGCACTTGACCTTGAATCGTACAGACTTGGCGCGAGCCCTAGGTTGTCCTTCGAAAAATACGTTGACGTAAGAGCGAGAACTTTGCTCTTGGTAGGAAGCTGACCGATATCTTGATGACTTAGTCTGTTTTGGATCTTTTGATACCCGGACAGAGCCCGGGTATCAAAGAGCGCCTCGTGGACTTGTACAATAGACCCGAAATTCTGTTCTTTGGTCCGGACGGTGCGAATATTCGTGTTGTTATGTGGTTCGGGTGTTCCTGATACGCTCTCCAGAGGGAACGCCGATATGATGGACTGGGCCGCACGTATGTGATCGTTTCGCTTGTGCGGAAAGAGCGATCTAACGAATCGTAGTCCATGCTCGCGGGCGTGGAGCAGACGCGTGGTGGAAGTCGTTCACAACAGGCAAGACTGCTGCCACTCTCGGTGGTATCCCTCACGACACGTATGGCATGACTTCAATTTCGATCCGGCAATACGTCCTTGGACTCTACAAGCAGCTTGGTCTGCGCGAAAAAGACATCACAAGGTCCAGACTGGTGGCCCTGATGGCGATCTCGGTTCCAGTGCGCATACGATGTTTGTTTCTCGTGTTGTGGATGCTGATGGCACATCGCCCATGCCTGGCGTTCCTTGCAGACGAAATCTTACTCAGTTCCGACAAGACGATAGCTGTCATTGATGGAAGTGGCGTGCTCGCGGACCCGGCGGGGATCGATCGGCAAGAACTCGTGCGATTGGCCAAATTGCGTGTCCCCGTGGAGAACTTCAACAAGTCGAAGCTGAGCAAGAATGGATATCTCGTGCGCGTCGAGGATCAAGATGTCAAGTTGCCGTGTATGTGTCATCAATTTTTGATCACTTGAGGGGTTATCGATGGTACCTTTCACAGCGGGTGAAGTCGTTCTGGATGGCACCGACTTCCGGAACGGAGCGCACTTGCGATTCAAGGCTGATCTGTTTGTCCCCTGCGGAGGACGGTGAGCAAGATTCCTCGTCTTCTGGCTCTCCCAGCGCTCTGGTGACCAAATTGGCTGTAGACCTGAGGCTGTAAATATCTCGAACGTGGCAGCACTTGTCGATTCGGAGGGCAAGCCGCATTTCAAGTACATCGTTGAAGGGGCAAATCTGTTCTTCACACAGCAAGCGCGCTTTTACCTAGAAAAGCGCAAGGTCATTCTATTCAAGGATTCGAGCGCAAATAAGGGTCTGTAAATTTCGTTTTGGGATATCCCCGATCTGAATAATGCTTCGCACAGGTGGCGTGACTAGCTCCTCGCTTGAAGTCCTTGCTGGTCTCGCGCTGTCCACGGAAGAATACGTGGACCTTATGCTTTTCAAAGATGGAAAGCCGAGCGAGTTTTATCAGAGCTACGTCAAAGACATCCAAGCTAAGATTTCTGAAAACGCCGCGGCGGAGTTCTCTTGTATCTGGCGCGAGCACCAACGGTTGCAAGGCGCGAAAGCGCGCACGACTATCTCCGACGAGCTGTCAATAACGCTGAACAACTTGCAGACGGAGCTCGAAAGCTCGGACCTGTTCGACGACCCTCCAAGTCGTAGGGGCGTCTTGAGCCGCGCAATCCCCCAGACGCTCGTCGAGAAAATTGGATTGGACACGCTCATAAAGCGCATCCCGATGCCGCATCAACGCGCACTCTTCTCCAGCTGGGTCTCGTCGCACTTTGTAAGTTCCCCCGCTCTAACCCACGTACTTCCCCCGAAATGGCTGTACCATTGTGCCGCATTGCTGATTCCTCGGGACGACCGTGCTGTTGTCAGATCTACAAATACGGTGTCCAAGCATCCAGCGTGGACTTCTTCCACTTCGCCCGAGACCTCGGACGCTAAATCGATTAGGCATTTGTTTCGTAAAAGGGAGAGAAGGACCGTTAATAATTTTGGGGACTCGTGATGACGACAACTCACACGCTACGATGCGGAGCGGAGAAACAGATACAGATCAGTCAGCACGAGGGGTACTAGCTAATAGTTTGAACGTTGTGAAAGTAGAGCGGCTCTCATCACTGAGGAGAGCTTTGGGTGTTTTGCTTGTGTCGCACTTGTTTGTCTTTTTTTTACTGTTTTCAAGTATTTATGGAAAATCTCCGCGGCCGCGTGGTTGGGCGAAATTGCTGTATGCGATCACGTGTGTTGGGACACTCACAATGCCTCAGATCTATTTTTCAGGTCGGCGATATCCTCTCTTTCCCGCCGCGGTTGTAAGCGAAGGCAATTGCGCTCGTCAAGGACGTCTGCTCGGCATGTCGTGTGTCTGGATAACAAGAGCCAAAACGCAAAAGCTAACTTGCCGTGGCCCGTCGGTGGCTTTTTCTTTCTCAGCACACGTAACGAAGGAAACGAGACACGTTTTACTGGGAGTCTGGAACCTGGTCTGGGACAACCTTGAAGCGCATGTAGGTTTTACGGCACTTGTGAACTTACTTACTGTGGTGCTGCTGCTGTACTGCTTCCGAGTCCCCTTCCCCAAGAAGCGTATGACGCAACGCAACGCAACTTACCGTAATGCTGTAAGCTAAGCTAGTAGTGGACCTCGAATGAATCCTCGATGCGTAGGTTGGCGAATCGGTGGCTACCATGCAATATACCTGAGAGCCGAATGTGCCAGTGGACGGACTCCGGACAGACAGACGGACCAGACGGACGCCCGGTTTCTGCCTTCGAGTCCCGCTCCGCTCCGCCCGCTTCTGTCTAACTTACTGTAACTTACTACTCTGCCCTGCCTGCCCTGCCTTCTCTCTCATTTCCAACCAAGTACCAGCCGCAAATATCGTCCACCCTAACTTACCGCTGGAGCTTTGCGGTTCTGCCAATTATTAGTAATTATTATGCTTCGCGCAAACTGGCTTTGTTCTTGCTTTTGCCCGGCCTGATCTTTGTTCGTCTTGTGACGTTATGTCTCTTCGTGCCAGCTAGCCAGCCAGTGCCACGTATCGACCAACCATTTTGAACGTTGAACGTTGAACGTGAACTCTTACTACAGTCGGCAAAGAGCCCCGCCCACCCCCACGAGAAAAAGGGGCCAGATCGTAGTTGGCTTCTGGTTGGATTTTCCAGTTCCTCGACTAGCACCCATCGTGAAGTTCGCTCACCAATTATTGCGTCCCCTGTGGCGATTGATGACTGATAGAAGACGGGTGGCGGAACGAGCCTGAGGACAACTCTGCCCGCGATCAAATTCTCCCTGATCTCTCACTTTGACTTGCAGCATCGAACTAATCAGACTCTATGCAATCCAAGCGTATGGGCATCCGTTTGACAAAGTCACACGCTACCCTCGTGGCGAGATTATAAAGTCTATATTCAACAGGCCCTGCGTGCAACCGGAACCGTAGAAATACACAAGCTTATCAATGACAGTGTAGTAATGTACGAGTATGCTAACTATTATAATAAACCCATTATGGATGCTGTTACAGTACATCTTGCACGGCACCCTTGCCCGCATCTGTAAGAGCAAGACCGTCTCTCCTAAGCGTGCCAACCTTTGCAATATCCATCTGACTTGCCGGTAACTCGAACCCATCGCTGTTGCCGCGCTTGATACGGCTCACCCAACCCTGCGTCTCAGGTAGACTAGAACGAGCGACCACTGGGGCAGCATCAGAAGCCGGCGCGCCATCGCGTGTGGTGAAGTGAGCATCCACATCGTGCTGTGGGAAAGGCACACCCGAACGACTGCCCGGAGAAGCGGCTTCATCACGGCTATTCAACCGCACGGCATCCAACGCTGGCCCGTCAGGCAGCGCAAACTCCCCACGCCGAGGGAACTTCACATTAGCAAGGTCGACGGATTGTGTATCTGGAAGTTCGACCTTGTTCGCCTGTTTGCGAGCATTAGTGTCATCCTCGTTAGCCCTTAGGTCATCATCAAATGCGTTGTCGTGCATACGATCGCCGGAGTGTGACGGGGGATAGCGGTCGTGGTGATATCGTTCATACTCATCATCATGGGGGCGAGAGAACCGCTGAGGATAATCATGGGGACGGGGATAAGTGTCGTGAGGCTGGCGGCGGAAATCATAATGAGATGGATAGTCGTCATAAGGGCGGGGTAGCTCGTGACGAGAGAAGCGATCAAACTCGTCATGTTGACGATACTCATCATGAGAGTCGATATCGTAGTCGTGCATGGGGCGACGATGATGCGGAGGGGGAGGGTAGAAGTGCTCGGGATCCTGTTCGTCATAGGGATACTCGTGCCCATGGTGATATCTATGCTCGGGGCCGGGATAAGGACCTTCCATAGGGTACGGGTAGGGATAGGGAAAGGGAGGACCTGGAGGACCTGGAGGACCCGGAGGCGGCGGAGGGGGAGGACCAGGAGGGCCAGTATAGGGAGAAGGAGGAGGCGGCGGCGGCGGCGGCGGCGGAGGGGGAGGAGGAGGAGGAGGAGGAGGAGGAGGAGGGGGGGGGGCGGAGGGGCGGCGGTGGGGGCGGGGGAGGAGGTGGGGGAGGACCATCCGCGCGCTTCCCATGGACATGAGGGATGAGGACATCGTTGCGGCTCGAGTGACGATGATAGGTCTCGCCGATGCCCAAGGGGGTGTTGCCCTCGATGACGGTGTCAGAACCAGGGTAGGGAGCGGCAGCGACGAGCGAGAGGTGGAGAAAGGCGAGCAAAAGAAGGTAACGAGCGTTGATAGACATGGTAAAAGAATGGAAGGGATCGCAGTGCGTCTGGAGAAAGAGGGAGAAAACGGGGGCCTTATATACCCAGAGAGGGCGGGATGGCATTCATTGCTCTGAGTGATGTCATTGCGATCTGCGACGCGATCACGTGCAAGTTGAATTTCCTTTCCGGAGATGGCTGGCCGATGTTGGCCTTCACCCGACTGCGATGGCATCCGTAGGCTCAGTCACTCGTCAAATCCAAGCTCTCGAGATTTCCGCCAAACAGAATGGCGCGACAAAGAATTCCCGTCCTCTCCACCAGAAGACAGGCAGCCAATCAAACGTCTCAAAACTCTCACAAAGTTCGCTGCCCCCAATCCATTTCCCGACCCAAAACCAAAGGCAGCATCCGTCCGGATGTGCCCCCCAGGCCTGCAAACCCCACTGCGAAGCAACCTGCCCCTGCCCCTGCCCCTACTCCTGCTCCCGCCCCTGCCGCTGCCTCTCAAAAGCCCCCGTCATCCAAACCCGCTGCTGCTGACCGTGAACTAGATATCGGCAAGTACGACGGCGGTTTCGAGATCGAGAATGAAAAGCGTGGCGAGGCAGTCGACGGAGAAGCAGCTCAGGAGCTCGCTCTCGACTCTAGCGTCTCAAGGTTAGTTACCTCTCTGCCCGCTTCCCTTTCGCTCCAGTTATTCACCTTTTCCTCTCTAGAACGCGCCCCACGCGAGAATGGCACCTCACAGACTTTGACATCGGCCGTCCGTTGGGCAAAGGCAAATTCGGCCGCGTGTACATGGTCCGCACCAAGGTCGAGCCAAATTATATCCTCGCCCTCAAGTGTCTCTACAAGTCCGAGATCGTTCAGTCCCGAGTGGAGAAGCAGATCCGTCGCGAGATCGAAATCCAGCAGAACCTCCGGCATCCAAACGTCCTCCGCCTCTACGGCTACTTCCACGACGAAAAGCGCATCTTTCTCATGCTCGAATTTGCCGGCAAGGGCGAGCTTTACAAGCAGCTCACAAAGTACGGTTCCTTCTCCGAACGACGCAGCGCGATCTACGTCGACCAGATGGCAGACGCTCTGTCCTATCTCCATTCCAAGCACGTCATTCATAGAGACATCAAGCCCGAGAATCTCCTCCTAGGCATCAACGGCGAGCTCAAGATCGGCGATTTTGGCTGGAGCGTACACGCGCCCGGCAACCGGCGGACCACACTCTGCGGCACGCTCGACTACCTCCCTCCCGAGATGGTTGAGGGTCGTGACCACAACGAGAAGGTCGATTATTGGGCGCTTGGCGTGCTTACGTATGAGTTCATTGTTGGTTCGCCCCCATTCGAGGAAATGTCCGGATACAACGGTGTGTCTTGCCTCGTTTCCCGATTCTGTGCCCGGGCGCTCTAGTGCTGACGGGGGTCCCCTGATGGATAAAGCCACATACAAGCGGATAGCAAAGGTCGACCTAAGAATTCCGTCGAAGGTTTCTGCGGACGCTCGAGACTTGATCACAAATGTGGGTTCTAGATTAGGCCTTCTCTGCTATCGTGTTTCCCCTTAACCCTGTTCTTCGGTTTTCATGCTTTGACGGGCGCTGATCGTTGTTCGCCGCAGCTCTTACAATATGACCCCGAACGGCGTTTGCCCCTCGCGGATGTCCGCCGGCATCCCTGGGTTGTGCGGTATCGTCCAAAGATAACCTCGCCGCAGGCAGGCAAGGCACAGTGATGCCATTAATGCGAACAAACTGATCCGGCCGGTGAACAACCCCGGCGACGATGCTCTTAGCTCAGGTCCTTTCACGACTGGATGAACCCTTGACGGGTTGTACTTGTTAGCTAGTGCGTCAGTGTCAGTGGTGGGCAATGTGCTCAAAGGACAAATTATTTATGGTCCAGAAGGGGTCTGATCGAGGCCTTGGTTCATTACGTTTTTCCAGAGGAGGGGTCGCGATCATTCATCGCGTTCGACTTGGGGGTTGTTTTGTTTTTGTTTTTGATAATCACAAGTACTCATCACTCACACCACACGCTCGTCTATCTATGCGAACTGAATCTGGGAAAAAAAAAACGTAACTGTAGGGGTATGGGTCCAGAACGCGTCCCCGACCACCCAATATTAAGCGAGAGTGAAAACGAAACCGAAACCGAAACAAGTTCTTGTGCCGGAAACTGGGGCAGAAAAGGCACACGGCGCAATTTGAGACCCAAATATAGTCCGAATTGTCTCCGCGAGTAAACCGGGGGTTTCTCAGGCCCGCGACCGCGACCCGATCTCACTTTCTCACGCGGCCCCCCATTTCTCACCAGCGCATTGCGCAGCCCATAAATGTGTTGTTTGGGGTTGGTTGCTACACGCGTGGTCGGAAAAGAAGGACACGGACTGGTAGCATGGAAAATTTCATTTTCGTGGCTAGGGACGGTTCAAAATTCATATAGACATTAGCGGCGGTGGTATGAATGATCCAACAAGGACGGATATAAAAACACATCACAGCGAGAGAAAACAACAAGGACTAGAAGAGGGAAAGCATGGGTGATAGATGAATTGGGATATAAGCGCGGGGGATATGTACTACGTGGTATGCGAGATGCAAGAGACATCGTTGCGGAGGGAGGGGGGTGATCCTAGGGACTCGGAGTGGTGTACTGCACGATAACTATGCGTCTCTACAAATATGTACAGTGTGCGAAAGAGAGAAGAGAGAGAAGATGAGCAGGAGATAGAGAGAAAAATTGCAAATAAATCTACACAATCAAAGCACTGCTTTGCACGACGAGACCTTCAGTGTGAGATAATGCAAGAGGACAACAAAAACCGATGTGAGGGGAATAGCAAATACAGAGAGCAAAAAAAAACAAAGCAGAGCAGAGTAGACGGTGAGAGATAGAGACATATAGAGAGGTAAAAGGGGGGATGCCCATCAGCGCGTCATCGTATCGTACCGGGTCAAATCGACTCGTATCAATCATAAAAAACAAACAAGGAAACACCGAAAACGGCGTAAGTGAGGGTGAAAGGGGGCAGTAGTGCCTCCTCCCCCATCCGCATATTCCATTTCCGGGGTCTCCAAGTCCAACCACCCATCCAGCCCCAGGCTGGCTGACTGGCTGACTGGCCGGCCTCCTCATTCAATAGCGACTGGACACCCACTCGGGCGGCGCACACGACGGATTCTCATGCCCGCGCCAGTGCCTCTGAGCAGCATCGAGCCGGGACAGAACCGAGCCGCATTCGGGACAGACCACCGTCGCGCGGTTCGGACTGGCGTCGCACGACGTCGAGCTGTGCCGTTGCTGGTCCTGCAACCGCGAGAACGTCTTGGGGCAGTACTCGCACGGGTGCCGCTTGGAGCGTCCCCCCGCCGTCGCCTTTGTCTTCGTGCCCCCGCCGCGTCGACGGGTGCCAGTGCCAGTGGTGCGTCGTGGCTTCCCGGATGCAGGCGGAGATGGAGATGGAGATGGCGATGGCGATGGCGATGGCGATGAACATGGCGATGGAGATGGAGACGGAAAGGCTGGGGCTGGGGCTCGTACTCGTGGAGCTAATGTAGACGTCGACGTAGAGGACGCAGAGGGGGTGGGGGAAGGAGAGCGGGGCGCGAAGGGGGGAGCAGGCGCGATAGCGAGAAACTTGCGGCTTTGGTAGGGCTGCTCGATATCGGGGAGAACTGTCAGACGTGCAGGCGCAGATCCAGTTGTTGCGATGGTGGAGTGACTGCTGCGACTGCGCTTCAACATGCGGACGTTCGACATGGTATGCAGATCGACGGACGCATCCGCATTCCCGGTAGCGGCGTTGCCACCATCACCACCGTTAACTCTGATGATCGGCTGCGGAACGTAAGGGGTCGCCTTCTGGCCGATCACTGGGGCGTTCGTCTCTACGACCGAGTGTCTGCGGAAGGAAGAACTGGTTCTCGCCTCCTGCTCGGAACGGGCGGACTATTTGGGACTGAGATTTGCGAGCTAGACAAGGTGGGCGATACCCCCACGTCGCTGGTCGCCGTGGATAGTAACTCGAATAAAAACTTCGACCCCGTTTCTTCCTCTTCGCTACCGAACACGAAGGGCGTGTAGCTTTGAGGGATGCTCTCCAGATCCGCTGTCATGGGGGAGTCCGCAAAAGTTGCAGAAGTTGCGTCGCTAAAAGGCGAGGGAGCATTTTGTAACGCAAGCTACATGGAAACAAGGATCAGAGACAGTATCAAAGCCCAGAGCTCAAACCCTTACCCCTAAAATTCCCTGAGGTTCGTGCCAGGGAGGGTAGACAGAAAGTCCTGGGTCCGTGAGCTCGGGGAAGGATGGCAAGAACGAAAGTCCGTCCAGAGAAGGCAATGGAAGGTTTCCCCACAGGATGAGATCCTCAGGGTTGGCGCCATTATTGAGTGTATCCCCCGACAGGCCAGCCAACGGGATCGTTGTGGAGATTGGCATCCCGAATCTATTTTGGATGCGCGAGAAGATTTCAATCATATGATGTAGCGTGGCCTCCTCGTTGTCTCCCCATATAACGAGGGACTTGTCAGTGCGCTAAAGGTACTGGTGATCAGCGTCGGAACAGGGGGGTAGTAGCTCTGCCTACGATGAAAGCCGCCTGATCATGATGGTAATGCAGAGATTGAATTAATTCTTGTGGTGTGTTCACGATCCGTAAGTCGTAACCAGGACCGAGGACTACCTCGTCTAGAGGCCATGGCCTAGATTGGATGAAGTCAGCAGGAGTTCGAAGCCATTCCAGCGACCACATACGCCAAGTCGATGCACTGTTGAACGTATGCATGATCACAGATTTGAAAGGCGATCATTGCCTCGAGATCTGGAAGGACCATTGTAAAGTCGCCAGATATCGGAAAGGGATAGGCGTCGACGTTGGCGCCGTCCACCAAGTGCACACACACGGAGTATTCGGTGTGCGATGGCAAGGCGTTACAGACGCGTGCGTAGGTTGTTGGAAGTGAGGACATGTCGAAGGCGGATATCAATCGGCCGGATATATGGGGGCGGGAGGGAAGTGGGGTTGTAAGGAGAGGAGAAAGATTTGGCGCGTTATAAGAGCGTGGGGGATCGGACCCCCCAGGGCTGTTCCCGGTCCTCGTTCGCGGTTCTTGGGGGCCAGCGCTTCAGCGCCCAGGAGTTGGCGCCGCTCATTTCCTCCGGCGATGCCCAGTTGACCGTGGATGTCCCACTCTGCCCAGCCACCAGACATTCGAAAAGGAAGGAGCCACCACCCGCCACCTCAATACTTTCTTGTCGAAAGCTGTGTCGTTGTGTAACCGCATTTCTCGTTCCCGGGTTTCTTCAGAGTTGGCCACAGGCCACAACCATGTCCTTCTTTCCTCGCAGTACAGCAGATGATAGCTAATAATCCTTTGCGGCCCCGTTGTCAAGGGAAAAATACAATAGCAATAAGACGCAGGCGCTCGTGAACAAGTCACCGTCACCAAAGAAAGAAACATAAACGGAGCGCGAATCTTACTCACATCCGGTCCGACCGGCTGCGAAGCGCGAACCGAGCAAGTGGCTCCCACGTTTATTTACTTATTGGGAAGGCAGTTTTCCATATATGGCAATTATCCTTTCATCGACATTTGTTTCTGCGAGTTTTAGTTATCACACACATCATGACACACCCAGGTTCCATATGACTGTTGTCGTTGGAACTTTACTGCAGGGCCATCACACGCTCTGACAGGGGCGCTGACCGGTGACCCCGTTGTTTTGTCGGTGTTTTTATGTTTCTTTCATCAAATCGCTTGCGCCCCGTATTTGACCACTTCTCCACGGCTCCAGGACTACAACACGTGGTCGCAACACTCCGTTTTCCCCCTTGATAAAGATTTTCCTTTGCCCCCGCCTGGATCGCGTGCACCTTTTCAAAGTCGTCCTCTTTTCGCCTCAAGCAAGCATTCCAACGCGCCGGGGAGCCGGCTGCTGGCACTAGCATTGGGGGCAAAGACCCGCGGGACACTCTCGCTGAAAATACTACGGACCGTCTACTGTCCCTTCCACAACGCTTATATTACAAGAAATTGCGAAGCTTACACATGATCGACCTGGCGCGATTCAGTATCGCAATTACTGGAGCTGAGAGGACCGAGGATCACATTCGTTATAGGGGAAGGATCTAGATAGGGTCATATCTTGAAAGGACCCTGGACACCGGTTTGAGACTTATTGGGAAGGGTTTCCATTGTGCTTATCTAAGCCCACTGCAGCCTCATGTGTGCCATAGCTGCGGCGCTGCGGGTGGCGGGCGATGGCAAGCCTGACTTAGCATGTTCTAGCCATATCGACAAAGCTCCGCTATACCGCAAACGACCTTCACAAAAAAACAAATAATGATATCGCATACGCTCCACTCTCTTCCCGCCGCGCGATCGGGGCGTCTACAGTACAGCAAGGCAAGCAGCAAGGTCTACAGTACAGTAGGACGCGCGTAGATTCCTCCACTGCACCTAATGAAGGCTTTTTTCCTAATGAACATAAAAGGCCTTCAAAAAAGGTGAAAACTATTAATACCTCGCTCATTTTGGGGGCCAGTCATCGAGGGGAGGGACGTCCAGCCTACCCCTTGGCCTGCCCAGGCCACTGACGACAAGACACTTACATAAAGACTCGGGGGTTCACAAGGTTATCCACAGCGGATGGTGGCCCATTGCACCAGGGGGCGGGCAGGGGCGTAAAAACCTTTCTATAACGAAGAAGCACACAGCCTGACGGCGGCGGATGGAGCAGGAGACGTCTCCCTCCAAACCTTCCCCTGCAGGGCCGGCACGTCACGTTTACGACACCTGACCGACCTTCATTCCAACCTGCATTTAGCCTCAGCTGACCGTGCCCGCCTCTCTCCTCGCACGCACGCACCCTCCTCTGCCCTGAAATGAAATCCAGCACCACACAAGTACCGGCGTGGACCGTGACCGCAAGCTTGATGCTCCGACAAAACCAGTTACTATGTGTTTTCCAATTACGGCCAACATGCAGTGCTATAGTGCTGGGCACCAAGGCACGCAGCGGGTCCGCCACTGAGAATGGGGTGGTGGAGGATAGGCTTCCGACAACATGAGGCGTGAAAATGTACGGGCGCGATATGAGAGAGAGATACTGCAAGCTCGATGCTCCGACAAACTGATATCCTCAAGCAGTATGTTTTCCCAATTACGGCCAACATACAGTGTTATAGTGCTGGGCACCAAGGCACGCAGCGGGTCCGCCACTGAGAATGGGGTGGTGGAGGATAGGCTTCCGACAACATGAGGCGTGAAAAATGTACGGGCGCGATATGAGAGAGAGATACTGCAAGCTCGATGCTCCGACAAAACTAATATCCTCAAGCAGTAAGTGTTTTCCCAATTACGGTAAACATACAGTGTTATAGTGCTGGGCACTCAGGCACGCAGCGGGTCCGCCACTGAGAATAGGGTGGTGGAGGGATAGGCTTCCGACAACCACGAGGCGTGAAAAATATGACGGGCGCGATATGAGAGAGATATACTGCAAGCTCGATGCTCCGACAAAACTAATACCCCCAAGCAGTAGGTGTTTTCCCAATTACGGTCAACGTGCAGTGTTATAGTGCTGGCACCAAGGCACGCAGCGGGTCCGCCACCGAGAATGGGGTGGTGGTGACAGATGTAAAAGGATAGGCTTCCGACAACGTGTCCAAATTTTGTTTGTCATCACGAGGGGTGAAATATGTACGGGCGCGATATAAGTGAGATATACGCACGGGCGCGACATGAGAGATTTCTTAAAAAGTCCTGATCTGGACGTGGGTGTAAGTGCTCTCTTCTTCTCGGAATACAGGTCCGTCCACTCCGCTGGCAACTATATCCTCCCTTGGTAACCTAGGTCCCGAATAGCACTTATTGAGCTATCGGGTGGGGTCGGGCTGTTCGCTGAGCACATTCCCTACACCCCTCAATACACCGCTGACCGATCGAGCAAATAGATAAATCTGCCCAACACTACGGAGTGGAAGTCAATATTTCATTTTTGGGTTTCTCTATGGCAGAACAGAGGAAATGACAAAACCCCTTCTCCGTCAACCTCTACGAGAAAGGACGGTCCGTGTTGACTACAGGAGGGTAGGGAGACACGACAATGGCACGCTTAGTAGACCAATGACGACATGTCAGCACGGATACGGTTGTAGTCGAGCAGTCCCTCTATCGAGCCAAGCGCCGCGAGAGCGATCTACGATCCAGACTCAGGTCAGCACACACAAACGCTCAGATAGAGGGGGAAAGGCAAGTAAGCGACGCACGTCTTTATCCCAAAGATACTTTTGCGCCACACGCTTAATTTCATCAGCATTGACGGCATCAATAGCATTCTCGATTTGCCTGGGCGACATCCTCTGGCCGCTGGTCACGAGTTGCCGCCCGATATCCTCCGCAATGGCCGTCGTGCCATCAAGGCCAAGCAGCAAGCTGGCCTTGAGCTGGCTCTTCGCACGTTCAACCTCGCCCGCCGTTGGTGCGATGCTCATCCGGGTCCACTCCCGGAGCGTAAAGTGCAGCAGATCGTCAAGGTTGGTAAGGTTTTCCGAAACGAGGTAGATTCCCCAAAGGCCGGTATCAGAGTAGGAGGTTGAGAAGGACATGTACGAGTTGGCGAGATTGTGTTTCGCGATGATGTCAGAGAGACGCGAGGACAGCAGCGATGCAGATCCGAGTGCACGGTCCCAGTTGCCAAAGATGGACTGCATGACGAGCATGGGATAATAGTCTGGCGAGGACCAGCTGACACCCTCGACGGCTACAGCGATATGTGATGTCGAAATGTCATCGTCACGAACGCGCACCTCCGAACCTACAAAGTCCGGCTTTGCGTGAGCCTTGCGGCCGAGCGGGATCGGGTTCGGTGAGACAGGAAGCGTCCCAAACGCCTTCTCCGCAGCCTTGACGAGCTCGCCATGATCGACGCCACCGGCACCGACAAGGACCATGCGATCCGCGGTGTAGTTTGTCTTGATATACGACGCAAGGTCATCACGCTTGATCGAAAGGATGTTCTTCTTAGGGCCAAGAATCGTGCGACCTAGTGGCTGGCCTGCGCGACGGGAAAATCATAAACGGAGTTTCTGAGTGCGACTTGGATGATGATGGGGGGAGGAGCGTACTTTGGTAAGCGACCGCATGGAGATGGTCAAACAGGACCTCCTCGTGCTGCTTGTCCACCTCTTGCTGCTCGCGCAAAATGACATCGCGTTCGCGCTCGATGGCGCCGCTTTCGAGCTTCGAGTTCTGGAGGATGTCGGAGATGATGTCGACGGCCTGCGGGACGTCCTTGCGGAAGCTCTTGGCGTAGTAGACTGTCTGCTCGCGCGAAGTGTACGCATTGAGGTGCGCGCCAAGGTTCTCCACCTCGAGCTCGAGGGCATGCTGGGAGCGACGGCCGGTCCCCTTGAAAGCCATATGCTCGAGGAAGTGCGCTGTGCCATTGGTCGTGTCCGTCTCGGCGCGCGAGCCAGCGTCTATCCACACGCCTACGGTCGCGGTCTGGGCCTGGGGATGTGCCTCCGTCGCGACGGTGAGACCATTCGAGAGGGTGGTGACTTCGGTGAACGGATTTGGCGAGACTGCTGTTGCCAGCGACCGCAAAAGTACCTGGGAATTTTTTCGTTGTAGAAAGATAATTGGGTCGGAGAGAATAGTTAACGCACGGGTCTCCGTACGGAGCTACGCAGCGAACGAGCGAGTGTTGTGGAAAGCGCTCTTGAAACCATTCAATGACTGTGAAAGTAAAGGCCGAAGAGAGTGAACACATCCTAGCTTTCCGGTCGATGCCGAGCTCGTTAAAGCGCCGCTCGAACCCGGCGACCCGACGCGACCCGAAGCAGCCCCGTCCTCCCACTTCACTTCAGTCTCGGACAAATAAATAAGCCCTTTGGCTTTGTGTATGCCGTATGCTTTGATCCGGAACAACGACCCACATCGTCATATCCCCGTGCGGTGATACGTTGTTCCAACTGATAGGATAGGATCGGTTGGAACCGATTGCGCACGCTTGATCTTCGGTCGGTCTCTGGGAACGTTCGCGTTCAAATTAGTTGTCCATCCGGGACTTTGTATAAGGTTTCCCCACGTCACCCATCGTCCTGATTGATTCCCCGCCTCTAACGACCGTGTTCCATGACCATGTTGTAGTCTGTGATGAGAGACCTTGTAGATGTGCCCACGAAGTCCGTTGGGTCAGGCCCCGGACGATATCGAGAATTTGTGGTTGACGGAGGCGCCCGACCCATCCGTGAATTCTAGCTTCAAGCTTGGGACAGCTGCCCAGGTAGGTGTGCACACACGTTCAGGAATGCAGACTTATGATAGTTCGTGGTGCTTTCAACTGGCACCGCATGCGTCTGCAAGATTGCATTATGACGACGCTGATTATTATTATTTTGCAGACTGCGATAGGCCTTTCTGCGCTGGCCGCAGCACACGTTTACTTCGTGCGGACGGGTCGGTGCACGTTGACGCCCGACATGCCATATTAGAGTTCAGTAAGCCGCAGCATACTGTATACCCCTACACGCAGCATGAAACCCCAGGCACACACAAAGCCTTCGCTGTATCCTCAGACAGTGAAAGGTACCACACAATTGATGGCAAGGTTTCAGACCACAAGATGTTCGACGAGCTGTCGGACATTTTCAAACGAAAGATGACTATGTGAGACTACATGCCAATTTCCCCCCTCCAATCTCATACATACAAGTCCCTGTTCATCCATCTGCACGGCACCCAGCCATAAACAGGGTCTGCTCGACATCCTGCAGTGCGAGCCCCCCAAGGCCGCCGTAGCATCCACGCAAGCCGTAATGGTCCGCAGAAGCGGTTGCCCTGCCCTGCGGCGACACCTCTGCGCAGCCGCGCTGCGCTCGTTCGAAGCGATGGACAGGACGCCGCACGGGATATACCAAACGAACATCAATCCAGTATCGATCACTAAGATCGGCGAAGCACCCACCCGGCGTGCGCTTGGTGGCGATGGCGATCCAGTAGGCGCCGTCGCCATCCAGTATGCGCTTCAAGTTGAGGGGGTCCGCGTGCTCGATCTGACGCGCGTGTTCGCGGGGCCCGTCTGCGGGCGCACGCTCGCAGGTGAATCACATTCCATCCATCCACCCCCGCATGCATGCATGCGTCCGTCACAGGAGAGCTAGCTAACCCGCAGCACGGCGCTGCCCAATTATAACTGTTGTGCTGTGATAGCGCGGGCGTCCTCCTCGTGACATCGCCGCGCCACCTTCACTACCCTCCTCGACGTGGACACCTCGCGCGGTAAACGCACGACCCAGCACGACCTCGATCGTCCCGCAGATACAGAGACGCCGCGGGCGCTCGTGCGCGATGCGGATGTGTTCCTGCAGGCTTATCGTCCGCACGGGCTCGCCGGCCCTAAGGACTGCGCTGCGCTGCGCCCGGGAATCGTGCATGCCTCTCTCACGGGGTTCTCGCCTTGGGCCATGGAGGACGTCAAGTGTGTGGTTTCTCTCTCTCATCCTCCTTTTTGTTTTCTCTTCTTGGAGAATGATGAACGAAGGTCGAGTAGTTCGACTCGCTCGTACAAACGCTTGGCGGGTTCAACGTGCAGGAGGCCGAGGCATACGCTGACTATGTCGCGAGACGTCCGGAGAGGAAGAAGCGGCCAAGTTGCCCCCGTACCGCGCGTTGCCCATGCAAGCGCTGGATCACGCCGCGGGTACTCCTTGCTTTCGGCATCGCCGCCGCGCTCTGCAAGACCGTGACCGTAATCTTCCCACACGCGAATCAAAACCAAGTGTGATAACTGACGGGAATGAATAGGAGGGTGGCGCGTGGCGCGTGCATGTCTCACTCAGCGCGACGCTCCTCTGGATCCGACGATTCGGGAACCTGCACCCGCTCGCTGCGTTCTGCGAGGGTCGTCCTCTCCCGCCTCGCTGCGACCCGGAAGTCGTGGCAGTTTCCATGACGATCGAACGGGACCCGGGGAGTTTGGGTCCGGTGGTCACGATGGTGGTCAGCAGCAGGAAGGTGGAGGACAGACGTCGATGTCGGCTATTCGGCACGCGGCCAGTTTCACGCGAGGATCCGGGAGGGAATGGCGCCGATGCGAGCCGGAGTGGCTGCCGCGACCCTGAGGAGGAGGGCACACTGCATTGTATACAGCTGTAGCATGATAGGGAGATGTGTACAAGTACAGGGTGTATATGTATCTGTTTGTGTGTATGTAATCCATTTGCTGTAACTTGCCAGGCACCACCGTGACCAAGTGGGGCACTATCAACTGGTGTCCACTCCGAGGAGTTTGCACTGATATATACTTCCTATACAGCACCCCCGGTGTTCTAAGGGAGAGAACAAAACTGCGATGCGGCCCACAGCAACGAGATTTCTGCATATCCTCGTTCCGGTCAAAAGGTACGATGCGATGTAACGCCGGAGGGGGGGCCAAACCCTTGTTGGTTCATCATGGCTGACGATGATGGGGCCTCTCTGTTCACAGGTGCGTGGACTTTGCGGTGAAGATCCGCGTCAACCCTCAGCAGACGGGGATAGACACGAATGTGAAGCACTCCATGGTGCGCCCGTCGTCTTTTTCCTTTTCACATTTTTGGAACTAACGCCTTTTCCCACGTTTCACTGCTGTCCGTCCGACCCATCCATCACAATCACAAAAAGAATCCATTCGACGAGATTGGTGCGTAGCAACCCTCCACACTCCCCCCTTTTGGACAAAAAAAAACGAATTTAAAAAAAATTGGGAAATCGCCATTTTTAGCGGTGGAGGAGGCTGTCCGCCTACGCGAGCGATTGAAGGACAAGGTGGAGTCCATCACCGTCGTCACGCTGGGCCCCGCGAAAGCGGCCGAGACGCTCCGCACGGCGCTCGCGATGGGCGCGGACAGCGGCGTGCATATCGAGCTGCCCGAGGGTGCGCCGCCGCCGGAGCCGCTCGGCGTGGCGCGGGCGCTACGTGCGGTGATTGAGCGGCGGGGGAAGCCGGGGCGACGGATTTGGTGATCATGGGCAAGCAGGCGATCGACGATGACCTCGGACAGACGGGACAGATGCTCGCGGCGCTGCTTGGCGCCGCGCAGGCTACGTGCGCGAGCAAGGTCGATGTGGATGTTGAGAAGCGTGTTGTGCGCGTACGGACGGAGGTCGATGGGGGCGCCGAGGAGCTGCTGTGCTCGCTGCCGGCGGTTGTCACGACGGATCTGCGGTGCGTTTTACTTCTGCCCTTGCCGCAATCAAAGCTCAACAAGCGAAATGTTTGAATTATTTTTTTCTTCCCCGTGGCTGTGCTATATGCGCGTGCGTGGCGCATGTGTTGTTATGTTAGGCTCAACGGTGCGTGTTTTTTGATGTCTCACGATTGGGTTCAGAGTTTTGAGTGAGCGGGGGTTCTGGATTGCGTTTTTAAAGAGCCGCGGTATGCGTCGCTGCCTAACATCATGAAGGCGAAGAAGAAAGTTATTGAGAAGGTGACGCCGGCTGATCTCGGGGTTGATCTGACACCTCTGCTCGAGACGATCACGGTGAGGGAGCCTCTAAAACGTGTTGGGGGTGGCAAGGTGGGCAATTTTAATTACAGGCGTCCTATGGCGGGGACTCAGCGTTCTCTGATTAGGTCGGGAGTGTTGACGAGCTGGTGGCGAAGTTGAGGGAGGGAGGCTTTACGAGTTGATTATCCAATAGAAACCAATTAGAGTACTTGGCCCACGGCTGTCACTCCTTCTCCTCTCCCACCAGCCAGTCAATTCTCTCCCCACATCTCTCCCTCTACTTCCACAAATAATATCTCTTTTTCTTTCTCATATACGTCCTGAACTACAGCGCAGTGCGCAATTCCCTTCCGGTGACAGTCCCCCTTTCACATGGGCCAAATAACCTCTCGTCATCGTCCCGAGGATACTCTGGCCCCACAGCCTCCTCTTTCCTCGGCCCAGTCCTCTTCAACCCGCATTGTCGACCCTTCCGTACTCCCTCGCACACAGCGACCGCTCAGCTCTCGCCTTCATCCTTCCCATCACACCCCCGATCTAGACCATCAGCCTTCTCTCCCTGACAAGCGCAGCCGGCGACGCTCCTTCCTCGGCACACTACGTTCCCCCATCCGCAGCTGTTTTAAACGCACGCCACCCAATGAAGGCGAGCTCGACACCGTCTCCAACACACACAAGCGCTGGACCTTTGACCGTCGCCGCCGATTGGCAAGCGAGCCTACGAGGTTATTGCACGAACATCCCGAACAAGACGAGTCCCAGCTCAGTGGGCCATCCCTGGCACGTATTCCGTCGGCTCCCTCCTCGCAGCCGTCGAATACGATAGCGAGTGACCAAAAGGGCAAGGCGAAAGAGGATTCGTCGTCTGCGAGTTCGACAGACGTCCCGAGCCCCGCTTCCCTCGGACCCTCCTCTTCCGGCTCTTCTACCATGGACGTTTCCCAGCCCGACTTCGTACCCCAGAGCACTGCCACAGATGTCTCGCCTTCCCCTTCTTCTGAACCTCTATCCGCCTCATCATCTTCCCCTCCACGTGATCTCCTTGCCCTCAACCACGACCCTGCTCCCCTCCCATCGACCCCCCTTGAACTTGACCATACAGGAGAGCGTAACCGCGACAATTCAGACGCATTCAACGTTATGGAGAGACCGGCCACCCCACCAGATCCTTCCCAGTCGCCTTCGCTCCCTGAAGCTAGACGTAACTTTCCTGCCGCTGGCACACTTGTCGTCGTGCAGGGTGTCGTACACACCTCAGATGTTTCCCAGCCAGGAAGTTCAGAGACAAACGAGCCAACGCCCCGGCGAGCCTCCTCTGTGCCACCGCCGGGAGACAGAGCTCCACGACGGAGATTTTCGGATCTCCTTGCTCGTCCCATGCGCTCGCGACGCTCTTCTTACGCCGCACCCGATTCTCAATTTTCCGAAACGAGTGCAGGCACGGAGAATGAGAACCAGGAGGAGTCGAGTTCAACGAGTGAAACCCCACAGGACTCACCCACACAAGAAGAGTCGCTCGTCCCTGCATCCCGTCCATTGTCCCTCTCTCCCACAAGTATCGAAGTATTAGGCACCCTTCTCAGGTACATTTAACATCGCTCATTGATTCTATTGGAGTTTTGGTTGACAAGACCATTGAATCTTCCTTAGTGTCGCCACCGCCGCCACTGCCCAATCGCTCGTTTTGGGCTCTTCTGAACCCCTCTTGAACTCTGGTCTTGGTCTTCCAAGCTCTCCAGGTGCTCAGGGCTCTCAGCAACCCTTACCCTCACCCGTACCCGACCAGGGTCAGAGCACGATTGCAAGCCCAGTCCAAAGTCAGAGTCAAAGCCGCCCTCTCTCCCCCACTCCCACCGCAGGCCTTGCTTCCCGCGATCGCATGCGCAACGCGTGGGCAGGGCTGCGTGATCGCCTTGGATTCCGCCCCTCATCTCCCGCGACTTCCCCTGTGTCCCCGTCCGCCGTATCTCCGCTCCCTGATCCTGAGCCTGCTCCCAGCCCAAGTCCGGTGACTCCAGTTGACCCGCGCACGCAGCTCCTCGCAGATATGGCACGAGCCTTCCAGATGGGTTTGGATCCCGACGACGGCCCGGGACCAGGATCCAGATCTGGAGCACCATCTTCTCCCGCGATAGAAGTCAATCTCGGCGATGGACAGCGGCAACAGCAGGCCCAGCAGCAAGAGCGATTCCCGGAAGATAGCTTCGACCGGTTCTTGATGGACCTACAGATTGACCTGAGACGGACGTTGGAAGATGGGCGGCCTGAAACTGAGTCGGAACCAGAACAGGAGCAGGAGCAGGAGGTCCCCCCAGTTGGTGTAGACGCTCAACCTCTAATATATCCCAGGAGGCACCCTTATCAACACATGGTCGTGAATCTGAGCCTTCGACTTCGAAAGTTATCCGGCGCTCCCACCGGACGATGATGATGAAGCTGACGACAACTTACCTGTTATCGAAGTCGACGGTCAAGTCGAAGAGGAGACTGCAGCGATTTCGTCCCCTGTTCCATTTTCACAACCGCCATCCCAGCTGCCCTCTATGCCGCCACCACCAACACGGCGCACCGTCGCAGGTTCGGAGCGGAGACCAGGTGGCGGTATCAACTGGTGGCGCATGTACCGTTTTCCGCCGATGGTTGTCCCCCACGGGATGCCGACCCCGGGATCGTCGCCAGCCTCGCCCTTACCACCACCAACCACAACTTCAACGCCTCCTGGTTCTACCTCGACTCTAACCCCTCTGCCGAAGCGGCCACTCCTCCGAGCGAGCCTGGGCCGGGACCTACTGCTACCGCAGACACACAAACGCCAGCACAGGATGGAATAATATGGTGGTGCCCGTCATTGTCGTGGGGCTTCAGTCTGTACATGGTTATGGGCATACACATGGACACAGACATACTGAGGGGCGCGATGAGCATCTGCTACAACAACAACAAACGCAGCAGCAGCAGCAGCAGGATGCGGGGCAGGATAACGAGCATGCGGTACTGGACGATACAGCTGGAGAGGCGGCAGAACCCCCACGCGAGCGAGAGCGAGAGCGCCGATGGTCAACGCGCGCTGCAGACGCTTTCCGCGGGCTACGGCCGGTGCATGGTACAGGGGCAACAAGTCGTGAGAGGTCTGGTTCGAGCAGCAGTGAAGGGGGAGTAACACGCGCGAGCGATGATGGGCACGGGTCCACAACTTTCTTCATTTACGTTATCGGTGGTCAGTCCCAACCTATTCTTCTTTGCTTTATTATGTTGATTGGATTTTTCTGTACCGAACAGGATATTACCCGCCGACTCACCAGCTCGTAACCGGCACAGACCCTCTGGAGTCGTTCGAGAGCTCGCAGAGCTGCTTGGGCAGACTAAGCCGCAGACGGCGTCGAAAGAAGATATTGATAATTCGGGTCTGGAGGTGATACGCGTGGGCTCGCTCGTTGAGTATGAGAAGGTCGGGCGGGTCGCGCCCATGTGCGTGGATCGAGTACGCAATTATTTTTTGGGATTAACGATGCTCCTGACGATGGTTTGTTTGTCCCATTAGTGCCTCATATGTCTGGAAGATTATAACCCAGAGGAGGACCTGAGGCTACTTACCTGTCGGCATGTGTTCCACAAGGACTGCGTGGATCGGTGGCTCGAGACTGGTCGTAATAATTGTCCCGCGTGTCGCACTCAGGTGCGATTTTCTCCTCCAATCAACTCAACGAACGTCGTTTACTGATTTTTTTCTTCTTTTTTTCTGAAGGGCGTATCGACTGCACCGGGGGCGATCCCTGTCCCATCCTCTGCTTAAGGCATAGACAAAGACAAATAGGCATTGGCAGCAGCTGATGGAGAGGAGCGCTTGAACCACCACACCCACCACTTCACCCCAGACAGATAGATATCCAACTTCGAAGAAACGTCCTTTTGGGTCTCTTGTTGTTGTCGTCGTTCCCTTTTTTGTTTACGAACACTTTCGGGTGTCCTTTTTGGCCTTTCCGAGTTTACGACCCCTTTGCGTCCGAAAAAAATTCCCTCCTTTTCTTCTTTTCTCTGTTCTGGTCCCGCCTCCTTGCCTCACCCACTCACTCAACTCCCTCCAACTGCTTCGCCCTTGCTTTTGTTCGCTTACCGTGCAGATTTTCTCATCTCTTGGTCGGCGGTGACCCCACCCCACAACAAACCTGTCTTTGTCTTGATCTCTGACCCTGCTGTTACAGTTTCTTCACGACTCGATTCGCACCCCTCTCGTTCCCTCATCCTTCCTGCCTCACAACTCCCCAAAATAATGACCTTGTCGTTTTTTTTTGTGTTTTTGTACTACAGTATTGATAAAAAAAAAGTCGGTTTTTTTAGTACATTACAATCTTGGGTTGTGTTTGTGTTTTCGTTTTTGGCTGGCTGGAGAAAGACGGCAAGTGAATATATATACACGGTATACGTCTACTTTTGCAGGAAAGCTCTGAATGGGAGGTATCGTAGCCCCTTGTTGTTAAAGCCTAAATGGCCTAACCACCGACGGCGACGATATCTCAGGTTGGTGACCTGGGGATGCGCACATTGATCCATGTGTCACGTGACCATATCTACATTGAAAGATGTGTGTTTGACGGTGCGGGAACTAAGGGTCGCCTCAGAGCGAACAGGACTGCCGTTTCTACTGAAAGGTTTTAGGTCATTAACGATGCAAGAGTACTGTACAAATGAATGTTGAGGGCCTTAAGGCCACATACGCTGTTAAATAAGATAGACGGCGGGCACCGTCAAGGGCATCGTCTCGCCATGCGGTGTGTGGTAAATGGCGCAAAAGTCCCCCACCAGCCATCCCGAACAACCAATCAATGACAGTCATCAGTATAGTATCATTAGTGTCAGCCTGCGTGTTTGGCGTCGTGCAATACCGATTTGGGCGTTCCCGTATCGAAGACGGTGTAAAAGCGCTCGAGGAACGCCTTGCCGAGGATGAACTGGAGTCCGGGGACGAAATTTCCTATTTCCATGATGACGAGGTAGATGCTGTCCTTGTCGCCGCCGGCGAGGTCGGTGTTGAGTATGCGGGGGAAGATCTGCGCGTTGCGGGTGAACTCGTAGGTGCTGCCGCCGATGTTGAAGAAGAGCGAGTGGAGGGAGTGGTATTGGTTTGTGGAGATGCGGAGGAGGCCCGTGGCTTTGTCGTGGACTGCGCCGGTCGCGGCGACGTAGCGCTGATACGCGTCTGGTAGTTGTACAGTTACAGTTTAAACACTGGAATTTAGAAGTGCACACTGAGTGCTAAATAAAGGGAACTTTACCTGAGGCGATGTAGATTAGGCTGGTTCCGGTATCGAGGATCCCGGCGTTGGTGTACATGATGGGGGTGGTATCATCATCATCGTCGCCATAGTGGAAGGACAGCTCGAGCCCCCAGTACGCCCGGCAGGAGAAGCTGTCGTGACGGGGCTGTGCAAGTGGCAAGTGCCGAAGATGAGCCACGGCAAATCCCCAAGAACCCACGCAGCAGGACTTACACGTGAGTGATGTCCCCCGTGTACTTGGTAGAGTCGGTGCCGCCAAACGTCAGTTCGCCGTATACGGTGTCTGAAGTCGTGGGATCAAAGGACACGGCCAGGACGTTCTTTGCATGACTCCCTGCCGAAAGAGATTGTCCGTGACGGTCCAGATAGCGCTGTCATAGTGGGAAATAGGGAGCCGATCGTCAAGTCTTTGGGGCCAATGCTACAGAAAAGGTGTGGTTGGTGTGTTTGACCCAAAATATAGACAGAGGTCGGTCCATGCTCACCCTAAAATCCCGTCACAGGGATAAATACCGATGGATTTCCGGGCAACACCTATGGACTGCTGAATAGTCACACCTGGGGTTATCGTCACCGTATCCTGGTACTCTCGACCTGGGATAGGATGTAAACATAAACAGATGGGGACTCTTGCGAGGGAGCACTGACCACGGACAGAACCAGTGCCATATTTTACACTCTGGTTCACGAATTTTAGTTCGAGCTGGGCCAGGAATCTGCGTGAACAATACATACTAGAAATCGTATGTCTTCTCACTGCTGTCGGTCTCCTTGTAGGGCTGGTTCGCTCCCACCCAGGTATTAGCACTCCCCGTATCAACGAGGAGGTTGTCTGAGAAAAAAGTTTATCATAAGGGGATTAACTTATGCAAGGCAGGAATTGATATGGCACACAGTAAGTAGGTGGGTACCGATGCCATACTGGCTATGTAGGCAAAATTGGTGTTGCTCAGAGGGAGGTTAAGGTCGGGGGTCGCATCCAAGGTCGACTGGCTGCTCGCAAAGTTCTCAAGCGTGCCTGGTCTGCTTGGACGATGTCGACTGTGCCGTTGTCATTGCGATAGATGTTCTTGGTGATGGGCACTGAAATGAGCGAATCGCGAATAAGGATCGGACTGCCCGCAACGGCGCTGAGTTGGACTAGCACGACGAGGGGGGCGAGCAAGGAGGAGGCGACCAAGAGCATGACGAGAACGAGAATCTAATCCAAGGAGGGGAGGTGGGTCGGGACTCGGACGGGAAAGGAAACTAGAGCAGAGCCGGTGTTTAGATGAGGGATCATCATGGCCGGTATTGCTCCTTATAAGCAACAGAACAACATCGCGCGTAGGAAGAGAGGGCCAAGAGGCTCTTCAAGTTCATGCGATGCAGTGCTAATCTATCACTTCCTTTTGATATACTCCTAGATCCGCGGCTCATCAGCTTGCACGACAGCGAGTACCGAGTGATTACCCATCATGCACCTAGCTCGCGTCAATGAAACACTGGCTCTGAAAAAGATGTGGCAAAGGCAGCAAACGGTGCTTGGCATCAGTAATAGTTCTGGTTCAACAGTGGCCAGCCCGCAGACAGGCGGGATCATGTCAAAATAAAGGAAATACTGTATTCCCGGCCTCGCTTCGCCGGTTGATCTTGTTTTGATCACTCCAATATGGCAAGCCGGAGTGATCAGGTGAAACTCGAAACTCCGCATATGGCACTGCCGACTCGGCACATGGTAGGACCTCGGATACCCTCGGAGGTCCGAAGTCAGGACATCGCTTTCGACGCTCCACCTTCGAGACCTCACTTTTAAGACTTCACCTTCGGAACCTCACTTTCAAGACCTTACTTTTGAGATTTCACAGATAAAAAATAAAAAGTTCCTTTATTATGGTATTGTATCAACCTAGATTACAACAGTATTCATTGTACTACTACTACTACTACATCAATACATACAGCTGAGCGATGCACACATGATGCATCCAGCGGACACGTATACGCGTGCATGGGATGCAACGTGCGCGAGCGTGGGGATATGGCGTGCGTGCATGGGGACCCTGCGAGTGAGCGGGCGTGGAGACCCGGGGCGAGCGTGCGTGCGTGCTGACCCTGAGAGTGCGTGCGTGGGGATCCATCAGGCACGGATACGGGCGTGCGGGAATCCAGCGGGCACGGACACGAGCGTGCGGGGATCCAGTGGGAGCCAGACGTCGAACTCTGTCCATCACATTGTCGATCTGTTCCTTTCCGATTGCATAATGACCTCATGCATCTGACGGGAAAAAGTTTTTGTGGCCAGGTCCGTTAAACATGAGAAAAAAAAATGCCAGTGCGCACCTCATCGACGACGTTCGGTTCGAGGTCGATGTAAAGCGACCGTGGGACGTGCTTGCTGGATGACGTCTCAGAGAAGAACATGCTGAAATCCTCTGGGTTTTGTGCATCAGGCGTATTCTCAAGGCGACCATCCGGCTGTGCACGGACACGGGCATGCGAGGATCTAGTGGGCACGGACACGGGCGTGCGGGGATCCGGCAAGCACGACGGCCTCGTCATCCCGCGTGCCAGTAAGCATTCAGCGTGTAAATAAAAGGGTAGATAGCAACATTTACTTACTTTACAAGCCCTATGCAGGGCGAGGGCGTGGAAAATGATGGACGTGGGCGTGGGCGCGTGGACATGGACGTGGGAGTGGGCGCACGGACGTGGACGTGGGAGTGGGCGCGTGGGCGTGGTCGTGGTCGTGGTCGTGGTCGTGGTCGTGGGCGTAAGTGTGGTCGTGGGCGTGGGCGTGGGCGCGTACGGGATGGAAAGTGGGGGGTGGAGAAGTGAGGAAAGTCCAACGTTCAAAATTCAACAATCAACAAAGTTGAATTTTGGCACGTGATGCCCACGTGTCGCGTGAACGCGTGACCTTACGACAAGCACGGACGCGCCGGTGCGGCCCGAGTTTCCCATGCTGACAAATGTTGCTGCCAGCCAAACAAAATATACTCATATCTCTGGAATTAAAATAGAGGAAATTATGAAAATATTAGAGCCAATAGATATGATCAAAAGACATGGAGTCCTCTGCTAACATTAAGTGATATAATCACTTATTCCTGAGTTATTTAATGATTTAAGTCTATCTGGCTAAGCCAACTTCAACATTGCCTGTCACATTGCAAGGTCCCAGAGTGAGCACACACAGAATGGATGACACAGACCAATCACCCACAGTGGAGGACCTCAAAACAGATTAGGAGTGTAGCATAGTGTCAGTAGCATGCACAGACCAAGTAGATTAGTATACTGTATACATGTTTGTCTTGGTAAACTAGTCAATTGCATCAGGAAAACTTGAATTTTGTTAGGCTTGCTTAACTTTCTTAGACATACTTAAAGCTCCTTAGACCTCAATTTAAGTAAATTTAAGCAGGTCCCACCCCAAATTTTTAAGATGCTAATGAAATTTAAGCTTGTGTAAGTACACTTGAGCATATTTAAGAAGATTTAATAAAATATGAGTTTTCCTGATGCTGAGTGTAGAGGGTATGATTAAGGGGGAGCAAGCGTGAAGAGGTTGGGATCCACACTAGTCGCTGATGCATCACATGCCAGTGGTGTGTGACATCGAGAATGTAGCTAATGAAAGTACTGTCACATGAATGTATGAGGGCTTGCGAATGGCCCTAGATCTCGACACCAGTAGCTATGCCATCATAGGTATAGTAAGGGGGAAGTGAATTGTACAAAAAATGGGGGAATAAATGTTGTGTCATGGAGAGCGGCAGAGCCTCTGATCACTCAATCCTGCCATGTGGTCCAAGTCCAAGGAAACCTGCCACACTGCCAGGAAGATCAAGAACATTGGCACCCCAGACAGCTCAGACTGTTGGAAAGGGGTGCTGGAGCAGTCTGTATGAACGCAGCCAAGTGGTCCACCTTACAGCTTCCAAGTGAGCTTAGAAGTCCTTTTCCTCTGTTGCCAGTCCCACTGGCATGTGACCAGAACACCTGATTAGGCAGTCAGCTTTCCTGTGCTTCAAGTCCAGAAGTGCTCTGCCTCAGATAAACCCTCTGCTCTAAGTCACTCACTTGCATATAGCAGGGACTCAGTGCATCAGTGTATCTCACTTATCACTTAGGTAACACATATCAAATACAGAGTTTTCTATTGTCTCTGAACTTATACAAATATCTTGCTTATTGCTTAGATCATGTGCATTTTGGCTCTTTCCATTATGTAAAACCTGATTTATGGTAATAAAGAATAGGGCTGCACACTGTAACCATACTTGGTGGTTATACAGTTGTATTTGGATGGGTCCTGTTACTGTCCCATTGGTAACTAAGATCCCACTTCAAACGGCTGTACACTGTATGGCCATTTACCATATCCAAGCTTGCCGTGACAAGTGAAAATGGCCATCAAAGGTCAATACAGCTTACAATATCTATTTAAGTCACTCTTGCCCCAAATGCAAGGAAGTGTAGTGTGCCCAAAGGTATGTAATAGCCACAACAACTTGAAATACTTACTTTCTGCTAATGTCTTCTGACCTCAACACTGCTCTTGTGGCCCACAAACACATCTCCACCCTTGCCCATGCATGCCCTCAACACCTCAACACCCACATGTACATGCACTGCCACACCCTCGACATGCACCGTTGACGCACATGCCAATGTAGGTGGACTTGAGTTGGTCACTCGACAACCATGCATGCCCTCAACATATATGCAGACACCCTCATCGAATATCAAGTATGGGACATCCTTAATGACCTCAATGTGTATGTGGACACCCTCAACGTGCGTACATGGACACCCTTAACACATACAGAGACACCCTCAATGTGCACGAGGACACCCTCAACACATACATGGGCACTCTCAATGCTCATAGGGACACCCTCAACATGTGCAGTGCCGTGCACACACATCTTTCACACATACATGGACACCTTCAATCTTCAATGGACATGTGCATGCAGGATGACACTAGGATGACTGATGACTTGAGTCACTTACTGCAACACCCACATCCACCCACTCACCCTCAAGCCTTCATCCATGTCCACACCTGCGCAGCTGCACAGGCACATTAGGTATGTACTGCAGTACTTCACATTTCTGATGGTTTCTTACTTTGACCCCTCTCATGGGCCTTCACGTGTGTCCCTTGTCCATGACACTCACGCCCACTCATGCTACCTCAAAAAGATTGAAATGGAGCAATATGAGTTCAACACACTGTTTAACGATGCATGCCCATGTGTTTGAGCCTTTGAGGGTCTAACTCACGTGCATCTGAGGCTCCGAGGCTCCAAGTGTTTGCACATGCACATGATGGTGCGTCCGAGGGTCAAATGTGTGTGCATTCGAGCCTTTTGAGGGTTCAACACACACGTTCTAGGGTCAATGTGTACGTGCATGCAGGATGCCCATTCAAGGGTTCAACACACACCCACACATTCGAGGGTTTTGCTCATGTGCATCCAAGGGTTTAACTCAATTCGAGGGCTCAAGCACTCAACACACATGCATTTGAGGTTTTAACTTTTAACCTGTACTCACATGCATTTGAGTCTTTCAAGGGTTTAATGCATGCATTCTAGGGTCAACAGCTCAACATGTACATGCATGTAGGACACCCATTCAAGGGTTCAATGCACGCCCACACATTCAAGGGTTTAACTCACGCACGTCTGAGGGTTCAACTTGATTTGAGGCTCAAGCACTCAACACACACGTGTTCGAGGGTTCAGTACGTTCAGTGCACACACGCCTGTTTGAGGGTTCAATGTTCAACATGCCCAAACCCATATCAAGGGTTCAACACACACGCATGTCAAGGGTTCAAATTTCTAGTGCAAATGGACTGCATGCTGTGTTGTCTCTTTTGGAGACATTCCATGTGGTTGTGGTATGTATACACATTGTATGGCCGTACTAAACCATTTCCGGCCATATAACAAGCTGTACTGTACTGTAGGTACTTTCATTTTAACTTTACAGTACAGGTTGCGGTGGAATCCATACCATACGCCACCCATCCAAATACAGCTGTAAGCTGTTATGGTACGGTGCACACCCCTAATAAAGAAGGAAAGAAAAAGAAGTAAGACTATTCAGGGTAGGCTGTCATCACAATCAAGCTCATTGCTATCTTGTCTACTGCATGAGCACACCATTCTGGAGCAGCTAGTGTAGCATTGGAATACAATGGACCATGTACAAAGATGCCCTTTGATTTTTCAGAGCATTTTGGTACATTTCTGGATGTACAGACTTAGTTTTCATGTGAAATCCATGATTCTCATTCTTAAAAACTGTCTGCAGTTCTTCCACGATGAACTATAGCTTAGCTAATTTGTGTGTGTATACTAGATACATAGTGGAATAAATCCTAGGAGGTCCAAAATAGAGATGCCATGATTTAGATTCACAATAAATCATTTTCAACTACTAGATGCATTCTCATTTCTGCCAGGCACTATAGACTAAGTCTATAGTATCTCTAGAAATAAAATAGATAAAACAATGAACTTAATTGAGCAGATAGACATGGTCAGATGATAGGGGGTCTGTTGCCAGCACTAAGCAATCTAATCAGTGGTTCCTGAGCTATTTAATCAGCTTTGAAGTTGGCTTAGCTAGATAGACTTAAATCATTAAATAACTCAGGAATAAGTGATTATATCACTTAATGTTAGCAGAGGACTCCATGTCTTTTGATCATATCTATTGGCTCTAATATTTTCATAATTTCCTCTATTTTAATTCCAGAGATATGAGTATATTTTGTTTGGCTGGCAGCAACATTTGTCAGCATGGGAAACTCGGGCCGCACCGGCGCGTCCGTGCTTGTCGTAAGGTCACGCGTTCACGCGACACGTGGGCATCACGTGCCAAAATTCAACTCTGTTGATTGTTGAATTTTGAACGTTGGACTTTCCTCACTTCTCCGCCCCCCACTTTCCATCCCGTACGCACCCACGCCCACGCCCACGCCCACGCGCCCACGCCCATGCCCACGTCCGTCATTTTCCACGCCCTCGCCCTGCAGAGGGCTTGTAAAGTAAGTAAATGCCGCTATCTACCCTTTTATTTACACGCTGAATGCTTACTGGCACGCGGGATGACGAGGCCGTCATGCTTACCGGATCCCTACACGCCCGTGTCAGTGCACAGCCGGATGGTCGCCTTGAGAATACGCCTGATGCACAAAACCCAGAGGGTTTCAGCACGTTCTTTTCTGAGACGTCATCCGGCAAGCACGTCCCACAGTCGCTTTACATCGACCTCGAACCGAACGTCGTCGACGAGGTGCGCACTGGCATTATTTTTTCTCGTGTTTAACGGATCTGACTAGCTTCTATCCCGTCAGATGCATGAGGTCATTATGCGATCGGAAAGGAACAGATCGACAATGTGATGGACAGAGTTCGACGTCTGGCTCCCACTGGATCCCCGCACGCTCGTGTCCGTGCCCGCTGGATTCCCGCACGCCCGTATCCGTGCCTGATGGATCCCCACGCACGCACTCTCAGGGTCAGCACGCACGCACGCTCGCCCCGGGTCTCCACGCCCGCTCACTCGCAGGGTCCCCATGCACGCACGCCATATCCCCACGCTCGCGCACGTTGCATCCCATGCACGCGTATACGTGTCCGCTGGATGCATCATGTGTGCATCGCTCAGCTGTATGTATTGATGTAGTAGTAGTAGTAGTACAATGAATACTGTTGTAATCTAGGTTGATACAATACCATAATAAAGGAACTTTTTATTTTTTATCTGTGAAATCTCAAAAGTAAGGTCTTGAAAGTGAGGTTCCGAAGGTGAAGTCTTAAAAGTGAGGTCTCGAAGGTGGAGCGTCGAAAGCGATGTCCTGACTTCGGACCTCCGAGGGTATCCGAGGTCCTACCATGTGCCGAGTCGGCAGTGCCATATGCGGAGTTTCGAGTTCCACCTGATCACTCCGGCTTGCCATACTCCAACCATCATTCAAGTGTGCTCTTCACTGAGAAGCCGCGGCCAGAGGCCTGATGGCCTGGCTTGGATTTCCTGAACCGCAGCCCTGGCCTGGGTCACGGCCCGACGCTACGCACCAAGTTACCTTTACTGCCCAGCCACATGCGAGTCAGTGGAGTTATAGTCTGGAAGAAAGAGAGCAAGTCGAAGCGGACAGTATCACAACGCTTTTCATGCATTTTACGATGCAATACGTTTCTTGGCGTGTACAAAGTACAAAGACGTGACTAGACATGATACCTGCAAGTAGGGCAATACAGGGAAGAAGATACTCTTACAGAGATAACGAGAGAGGGGTGGCGCTAGGGTTTGTTTCTAGCGGGAGCGGGAAGGATGCAGTGGCGCGTCGTATGTGGACGCATCTATTCCCTGGCACAACGCCTCGAACAACTTCCGAGCGTCTTCAGCACCGTATTCGCCGCCTATCATCGCCACGACAAGCGAGCGTAGCTTGCCCCCAATCTTCGGCACCTCCTCGACGAGGACCTGGAGCATCGATCCACAATCCGATACGTCACCGCAGAAATTCGCGCTGCGCGGGTCCGCATCGCGCGAGAGCTGTTGCGCCCGCGCAAGTCGATGCGGTAGTAGCGCACGGGGAAACGCGTACGATCAAAGTCGGCCGTGGTCGGGCGGCCGATGTCCATCATCACGCCTCTTGGGTCGCCATATGCGTGATGTACGATATTGTGCTCGTGGAGAAAACACAGGCCCTGAATATTGTTTTGTCAGCATGGCCCCGGTAAGCGAGGAGGGGAAGGTGTAGGTGCAAGTGCAGCCACAGTGCGAATGGTCAAAACTTAGTATGATAGAGCGAGTTACCTCGAGCGCCTGGCGGATGTAGTCGATCACGTTAGCGACCGTTTGTAGCGGCGGGTTGTCGCAACCAAAGAGACGCTCAAAGCAGAGAATGGCGTCGTCTCCGCGCTCAGCCGTGTAGAGTAGATTCGGGGCAGGGTTCCACGGGTCGTTGCGTATCTCGTCGGAGTTGAGACTCTGCAGGATCGTAAACTCGGTACTGTCACGCTTCATGCGTCGTATAATCACTGATGCAGGGGTTTCCGATGGTAAGTTCGAGCCCGCCTCGACGATAACCTGCAAGAGACGCGTAAGCAGGTCTCTGATATATTTTACGTAATAAATGTACTCACCAAGTCTGGGGAGTTGGCAGTTTTGTAGTGAGAGAGATACTCGTCGACCAAGGCCTCGAAATCACTTGAATTTAGGTCAAGAAGGTGAATTTGATATCAAGGAATAATGCTTACACGTAGAGCACATGTGATGATGTGGATAACGACTCGGTAGGCATCTTGTAAAGCCCTTTGAGAGCCTCAGTGAGAGAGCCGCCTGCCAGTGGGGATGACTCTTCATGGCAAAGCTGCACACTCTCCACAGGCACCATCCTCTGGAGTGGGTAGCCGAACGCATGCTCGTCTTCTTCAGACTCCCATGTCTCGGGGCTTGGCGTGGAGGCGGGGCTATGAAAGTCCATAACCCGATAAGACGATGAAAGAAGAGGTTTTGGGTGCAGGAGCCGCTAGTATGATTCGCAGCGGAGCGGTCCAATACTTCGAGGACGCCCAACCGGGGCCGTCACTTCACCGTAGACGAAATTGTCAACGGTGAAACAGACCTCCAGGACTCATTGACTCACCTAAGAATAAGCTCAGAGTTCGTCTTGGCGTACGCCATTTCCCCACCCGGTTCGTCGCGACCTTTTACCAGAATGGCTGAGGGCGCTAACACCACAGCACGTGAGCCAAGAGATCCGGAGAGAGAAGTGGCAGTCCGTTGCACGTTTCTAAATGCGCATTACATAACTCGTGTCCGTATGCTTCCATGTAGTATTTGAACATGCCAGTGCTCCTGGACGATTGTATCTGCCTCCTGTTGGTCAACAAACTCATCGAATGTAGTCGAACTTTTGGGAACTTGAATGCTCATTTCAATGCGCCGCATGTCCTGAGATAAAAGCAGCTTGTTCTTCAGCGGGCACTATCAAAACAACTCCGCACTTCAGTTTGTCGCCCACGCAGCGCACCGCTTGGACCTGATTTAAAAGCGCTCATTCTAGTTGTCTTATGACGAGCAGCTGCTCATGATCGTCGTCGGAACGGCTGGAATGGACAACTCTTATCTGATACCATCCAGAAGCGAACCGGGAAGCGTCCTCCCTATTAGACGTGTTCCCTGTGATCCGCCATCAAAACGTTACGACGGCTGGCATTCAAAACCCCACAGTTTTTCCCAGAGTACAGTCGTCACATTCAGGGTGACGGTGAGCATTTTCGCCTGTACATACTCGGACATCGTCACTCCAGTCACAGTCTCCGAGTATGTACAGACGAAAACAGTAGGGCTTGGAAAAGTTAACAGATCCCCGTCGGGCTCCAATTGTAACCCTTCTAAGAGGGGAGGGACGTACGCCTTTCACAACAACGTCCGTCGTGCAGCGTCGTTGGGATTCCCTACACGACAACGATGTTTCGTAACGAATTTGTCTGTCGGTCTTATTTCGCGGCCAGGATGTCGCCGAAGCAAAACGGCAGCTTTTATATAGCGGAAGCGCATGACGCACGTTATGACGGAAGTGCTCAGAAAAATAAATTGGCACGTGCTGATGTTGACGAGGTGGGCGGGGCGGACTGTAAGCTAATCTTGTACATGTTGGCCTGATTGGTCGGCTGTGGGCATAGGTGATGCTCACATGCCTGAAACATCGCGACTGCGCAAGCCAACGTGAATCCATTAACCAAACCTGCTTGACAGTATTCAGACAGTAAAAGTACATCTCAGCCCGCAATGGTCGCTCCAAGGTTCTCGTCAGATTCCCCGCCCGGCCGGGGCACCTCAATACGACCAGGGCGGATGACTTCCATCTCCTCAGCCTTCAAGCCCATCATTGCAACTTGTCCAACCTGCCCGGCCCTAGTCCGTCCCGCCCCACGTACCTCCACGAGGGCCTGCCCTCCCGTGCAGCGCGACCCACGCATCTACCAGGTCGTTCTTGTCGACGAGCCCTTCATCCTCAGGGCTGATGGCGTTGAAGTCGCCCGCTATGATCCCGCCACTGCATCCGGGCTCGCGCAGGACGTCGGCCAGAATCTTCATCTGCTGGGCGCGGAAAGGTAGCGTATACCAGAGCGAGTCGAGGTGGACGTTGATGAGACGGAAGACCGTGCCCGGCGCCGCGGTTGGGGGGATGATGTCCACGCAAAGCCCGTCCCTCCCGTACTTGCTCGGAAGGGTCACGCGGGAGACACACCCGAGCGTGAACTTCCCCCCTCCCCCGATCCCGTCGCCTTCCTCCTGCGACTCCGCGCCCGAGGCAAAGCGTGCGCTGGACAGCAACGTCATGGTCGCAAAGGGCACGCCCTCAAACGACGTTTGGTCCTCGGCGTCGGTCACTAGGAAGGCTCTCGCATCTTCCAGGAGAGCGGCCCGGACGTTAGGCGTGACTTCTTGGAGGAAGATGATATCCGGAGATTTCGGTCCCTCGAGGATATGGCTGAGGATGAGTTTGGCGCGTGCGACGGGCCGCGAGGAGAAGGCGTCGATGTTCCATGATACGAGAGAAGGCTCTGCGTCCAGGAGGTGTCGATCTTCCGTGATGTGAGAGAGGGCCTCTGTGCCACTTGGCTCTGAGCGTTTCTCGAGGGTATGGGTGTCCACATTCGGGTGGAGGGGTTGAAAGCAGAGAGTGTACGCATGAGTCTGTTGGTGACCATGGGAAAGTGGGAAGCGTCTGGCTGGGCATAATGTCCAACGAGGAGTCTGTTGGTGTCAGATGACCCAATTTGACGTGAACTGACCGGACCCTTACATGCATATATACAGAGCGCTGAGCGTTGGTCAGTGTACTGTACAGTATTCCTGGTGCGAGAAAATTTGACGTCACAGCAAGCCGTGAGAATGTCCACACAATTTGATCTGAGCAAACTATCCTTGTGCTCGACCTTTTCCGCTGTTGTTACAGGTGCCATTTATGTACACGGTAATTCCTTGGTGGCGATGGATTACTCCAACGGTGTAGATGCGTCGGGGAGGTTGGGCTGAGATCCTGCTTGGGTTTGTGAATATTCTGAAGCATCCGGAATATTCACAAACCGAAGCATGCTTCAGAAAATCCACAAACCCAAGAACAGAGTCCTTGTGATAATTTGTTAACAGATCCCCGTTCACCAGGCCCATGAACGTGTTCCAATTGTAACCCCTTAAGAGGACGGCTTCCTAGTTCACGTTCAGGGATGTATGCCTTCCATAACGAAAGCCGTCGTGCAATACGGAGCACGGAGCCGCAAGGAGAGCCTGGGCATAACTTTCCACGATGACAGCCTCATTCCTTGGTTTATCTTTCATGGGCGGTTACACCGTTTTCCTTGGCCCTATCACCGGAATCTTGGTCACCGACGCAAGCCTTCGTACTCTTTTTATCCTCGTAGGCGGCAGAAGGATCCGAATCGTATTGCGGCGTCGCTGCTTAGTATTGGATTGTACACCGCACTCATGTCGACGTTTCCTCGATGTATCGGCCTCATGGAAGGTATAGATATATATATACCTTTCCGATCGTGGATCGTGGATCTGTCCCTTAAGACGTTTGGAGAACTGGCGCGCCGCCGCCGCCATGACGGTCTCAGTGCCGCTCACTTTGCCGGGGCTCATCAATAGCATAAACACGTGTGTGTCGACCTGCTCGGGGTGCGTCGGTCCCTGATTCCCACGACCGAGTTGGCACTCATTTCGATACCGCCGAGTTACCAGTTCACCCTGGCATCGGCGGTCTACTTCACGCTCTCGAGGCTTTTCCCCGCCCACGAAATGATGCTTGATCACGCAATCTTGGAGCAGGAAACGCTCCCAGACGACGGGAGCTACTATGGCGGCGATGAGAAGAAGGATCATAGTCGGGTCGATGAGGCGAGGGCCGCATAAACAAATCGTAGATTCGATCGCTCTGTCGTATGCTTGCGACCTCGGAAACGCATGCCATTTTGGATTTCGTCGGGTCGTCCCGCCCAAGCTTGAGAGATCATCGGGATTCGTTAGGAATTCAAAGGCCAATATCTGTCCACCGCCGGGCAAGTCGCGTTTGGGATTGACCGGCAGTCCTAGTTGACGCGCACCTGACTCGGACGTACCGCCATGTTCTTTCGGGGAGGTGCATCAGTAAGATGCTGCCGAAGCTGCAAACAAAACAATCATCTATCTGGATCCTTCCTATGAATTTTTCCCTGGTGATAATATGACAAATGCTGGTCATCATGACGAGCATGCTGGAGTTCATGTCCGTCGACCGCCGATGCTCACGAGGAGGCTGACAGTCGAAACGGTTACGGCGATCATCAGGAGGTCCGAGAGGCGTATAAAAGATGGCCATACGTCCACTTCCAATCCCATCAACCGCCCTCTCTCTCTTCGAGCTTCACCTTCCATCGTGGACATGAGCAGCTGACGACGGCGGCACACAGACCACATGCGGTGTTACTCTTGGGGAGATTGTGGATGCGTACTGTACTGTACACTCCTCCCCTCGATTCTCGACCTTCCTTCATCGAGCCTTACTGCTCGTGATGGGTACTGTACAGTCGACGAGGGGGGTCGGAAAAAGCGTGCCGTTCAGGATACTTATCCGTGGTTTTACATACCACATCCCCCTCTCGACTTCGCGGCCCTCGTTGACTAACTCGACTTCATCATAGTAGAGACTCACGAGCGGAATAACGTGTGGTCGAGGGGGGTTGGAAAAAGATTTGGCAATGTGCGTAGATAGTAGATAGTTGTTTCGGGCGGCGGCGACGAGTCCAGATACCCGGGGAGTTCTGACGAGTCGCCAGGGGACTGGCGCTCGTACACCTTAGAGGACGCAAGAGGCATAAAAAAAGCCCAACCCATAGAAAGGTCCTCAGGTTTAGAACCGGGCGTCTTGCCTTTGATGGCCAGGACTCGTCGCTGCTGCCCACCCCACGAGTTTTGCAATATATGCTTTTTCGTGGGTTGACTCGTTAAAATCCTGGTGCGATGTTTCGTAACGAAATTGTCTGTCGGCCCTCCACTAAACGGCCGCTTTTATATAAACGGCGGAAGCGCACGACGCACGCTATGACGGAAGGGAAACAAGCACTCGTAATGCTGCGCGCACGAGGGGTTTGAGGGAGGATGCTAGAGCGAGCAGCAAGTCGAAAAAGAATCTGCGCATGTTGATGCATGGCGGTGAAACGCGCGGAAGATCCGATTTCGTTTGTTAAGACTGTGCGAACTTGAAAAAGCGCCGATTCCTGTTGCTCTCACACAACACACCAAACATTGCCGCGGAAAGATGCATCCTCAAGGGCTTGTGTGTGGTCTAGAATAAAAACGGGATATCCTCCCGTGGAATAATACTGAAGAACAAACACTATGGGTCATGTCACGAACGGAATGTCTGCGACACATTCCCGCTTCTGAGCCCCCTCCGATCTCTTGGCGTAGCCGGGAAACCCTCTCGTCGTTCCAACGCATTACCTATATCATCCACAAAAAAAAATGCGTGAACAAAAAACCGAGTCCCGCGAACAACCGGGGAAAGAATCAAAATAGGAAAACCCACCGGAACGTCTTTTCGACCGCCGCCTCTTCCCGGAGCCTCCGTCCTCCGGCTCGCTTGGAACATCATCCAGGATATTCGGGGCGCTCGCGAAGTCGAACGGTACTACCTCCTCCGGCTCTGCTTTTGTGTTTTCCGTTGGCGTGGATGGCGTCTCGCTCAATTCAGCCTTTTTCGTGCGTTTGCGCTTCTTTTGACGCTGTCCCACGACGACGATTGTGTCATCGACAACCTCGGCCTTCGCCGTCTGTCTGAGAGGCGCTGGAACGAACGGAATCTCTGCCATTGCCCCGTCGGCGGCGGCGTCCGTGGTAGAGGCATCAACTACTTCAGCGGAGGAGACCACAGTCGCAGGGGAGGAGCCTGGTCAAATAATGAGAAAGCATATCAAGTAACGTACGACATAAAGATCGTACTGCGGGTACAGTCGGTGCGACAACGAGTGTGCTGTGAATCTTGTTCACAACATCCTGGAAGCGATGGAGGAATTGATTTTTGGCGGCCCAGAGGTAGGCAGTGAACCGAAAAGAGACTGCTGGAAGTTGAATATAGAGGTTGAGAACGGGGCGGCTGGATCGCAGTACCAAACAGTGACAAGTTGCTGCTGTTGGCAGATCTTTACTTCGAGACCAAAGCGAAGTCGGTTGAGGAACTGGTTGTGTGGATGTCGATGGAACATCAACATCCATCTCGTTGGCGCAACAGTGGCCTGAGAAGATGCTGCAGGAAGGACTTCCTTTGGCTCTTCAACAGCGCCGCTCAGCCCTTTCCTCACTGAATCACGAATGACGTCGAGTAGTTCTTTGGCACGTCTCTTCACAACAGGTGGTGTTGATGAGAACGCGTGGAGAAGCGCAGCCATGTCCGCCGGTGGTTGCTCCACCAACTTAAACACAAAGCGGTTCGACAGCACGTATCTGAACCGCATATATCAGCCCCGACACAAAATCTGAGAGGAAAAAAAATGCCTAACCCGGTACTTTCATCCTCTTCGCGGGCGACGCGATCTCGCCACACATGTACAGCTCGAAAGACCTCACGCTGCACGCCTGGCGCACCGTCAATGCCGAGCGCCGGTTTGTTCCATCGGCGCGCAAGCGTATCCCACCCGTTCGGCCCAGTTCCTCCTTCCGCGTCGTATGGTTCCGGGGAATAGGTGCGAAGCGCAGTTTCCGCGGAACGGGATAGTACCTCTCGGACGAGGGCGTCTGCTGCCGTGGGAGGAGAACCGGCACGACTTTCGGGGGAGGCAGAACGCGAGACGGCACGGTCAAGAAGAGCGTTACGTAGATTGTCGTATACGTAGAGAAGGAAATGAGTGTCGGCACGAGCGTATTTGAGCATCTCATCTGATAATGGTCTGGATGATGGCGTCAGAAAGAATACAAGCCTATTCGCATCATAAAAACAGACCGAATTCGCCAATCCGCGAGTTGATATCGCTTGTCTGGAGAAAAGTCACAATACATCTCCAGTAGGGAAGCAAGACCATGTCGAGGAAAGTCGAGAACTTTCGAAGCATGGAAAGTGTCAAGCATGTTACCAGATACAGATTGAAATCTTGCTGGAGCCATACAACGTCGCTCTCGGCGCCATGGAGGACCTGACGTACGTCAGCCAGTACAGCGACGGGGATAAGAACAAAACTTGCTTTGACAATATTTGGGTTAGTAAAAACCTCATTCAGGTCTTCCAGCTCGTCGCGCAACTCAAATGGATCGACGATCCAATCCTCCTCGCGTGTGCTAATTTGCATCAGACATACGAAACCACTATATGTGCGATAGCTATGGTATTCCAGGTCGATCGCAATTTCCCTGGCATTTCGAAGCTTTTCTACGAGCTCAGCGAGCTGAGCGTGTTTTGAGACCCAGGTAAGGGGGGTTTCCTCAAGGGGCCTATAAGGGATCGGGGTTTGCGATTGGAACATATGGGTCGGATACAAAGATTGTTGATTTCATAGCGGTATGGGTGCGTTGGTCTACAAGTTCACCAAAAACGTTTGAAAGCCGTCTCTGATTAGTAGGAAGAAACTCACAAGACTCCCTCCAAATCATCCCCCCTGCTTTCTGGATGGAAGTTATACCCTAATGGAACTTGGGCATTAAACTTATGTCGTAAAGCAGGAAACCACGGGGCGCCATTTGTGTGGCCTGCCCTCCGCTTGAACTTGAGTTGTGGTTTTGGGAGATGCGATACATGCTGTATAACCGGTGCCTGGCGCTTTGACGATGTCGCCTTCTTTTTTGACTCTTCGGGTTTGATGGCAATGGCAGGCGCTTTCGTCCTGCCGGAGAATTGGTCCAGAGCGATATCCTGGGTAAGGTAAGAGCAAGACAAAAGGCTGTGATACACTACGCACCGCGCGCTCGAGTAACTGATCCATCGGTTCAACAATCAATGCCTCGAAGCGGTCAAGGAAGTCATCCTCATCTTGCAGACGAGCCTTGCCCTTTCCTTTGGCGTTCTTGGAGTTCCAATTGTCGACACCAGGTCGAGAAGAACATTGCTCATCGAGACGACTCTTTTTGAGCAAGATTCCAAATCTTTCGCGAGGTCGGAATCCACAGACCGGTGGAATGCCAAATCGGCACTAGCAGGGAGTCCCGCCGCATGTTTAGTCGCTTTGAGAGCAGCTGTTTGGAGTTGCGCGTAGTATCCGTCGAACGCAGATTTTGACAGTGGGTCTGCAAAGGATCCATCCCGTCTGATTGTCTGCGGCCCCTTGACCTCGATAATGAAAGCTCAGGTATGCGAGTTCGGACGGCGAGAAAATTCCGCTGAAACGCGCATTGAAAACGCGAAATACGAAATTACGTACTCACGGGCACGTGGACAGTTTAATTGGAATTGTTGCCCCTCCACGATCACTCGCACCGAGCACTAACTTCCGATTCGATCATACTCGAACACAAACCAATCTCAAAATATGGGTTACTGTAGTGAGGTTGCCACAATCTTATTTTTGCGCCGATGCTGCCCCCAGCCACACCTGACGGTTGTGGCTCGCCAGGTTCTCTGCAATGACACTTCACTTTCCAACATCGTCTCCATCCAAAGGACCCTCTCAGAAACCTGAGGAACAAGATACGGTGTATATGTGTGTCAAAACACATAACAATATCTCCCCTAGTCTAAGTCATCATGGTCGATAATACACTGCCCTCTCAGAAATTGCACCCAGCTCACATCGAGAACCCCCATATTTACAAATAAGATCCGGCCCAGTTTCCTGATTTTATCGACTTGCTCCCCTCTTGTATCAGGTGCGGAGGACAGCGCGATTAGGAAATCCCTAAAACGATCCAGCGCTCGCCTGACCAATACTTCCGTGGTACGAAAGTTGAGCAGCGCTTCTTTTGCGCATTGATTTGCTCTCGCTTTGCGCATGGCGAAAAATTGGAGACGGACCCTCGCAGCACGAAGGAGAGGGATGCGGGTCTTAGTCCGCCACGATCTTCTGAAAACGTATGCCACCCGTTAGAGTCGACTTGTATTCGAAGGGGCTTACTTACGCCAATAAACGACCAGAGGGTCGATTTCCGACCTTGTGAGTCCCGATGTGTGGAGGTTGGGAAGCCGTTCTGCCCAGAAAGGTCGACCTAACGCGGAAAACGCGCGTTCGGATGACACGGTGTACCCTAGCATTGACATTGCAACGATATGCGGACACAAATAAACAAGCTTTCAAGATATGGCGAGGTTGTGCTGCGTTGGAGGCTGGTGTTAGCGTATTAAAACTTAGAACTCACCATGCTCGAGTCAAGAGCTACCACCGAGCTACCACAACACACAATCTGCGCAGATAAAAGGCGGTCTAGTGAGCCACAAACACTAGCACGAGTGCCACTCGGTTACGACAGGGTCGTGAAGATGTGGCAAGGTGGCCACATTGAGACAATAATGATGTGGAAACCTCATTATGCTGAAGGATCGGCGGCGAAAGCCATGTTTGACCGCGGAGATGAACGAGGGATATTTGATGTTCAAGCTTCAAGGTCCAGTTCCATGATTCCTATAATGTGGGGCTGTAATTACGAACGTGAACGTACACTCGTGAAGCGAGAACGTCAAGTGACTCGGTGATTCTTTCATGGCCCGTGGCCCGAGGATGCCGCGGTTACATAATATGTTCCCACGTCTCAGTGTTCAGGTGGTCGAAGTCCAGGTTTGTTCCCGTCTGTATCTGGCACACTGCCATCCATCAAGGAGAATAAGAACTGGGCTCAGCGTTGTATCAACGAGCATACGGAAAATCTTTGACTAGCTAGCCATTGCTAAGTTCTACACAATTCATGGCAATTGACCACGCCCCAGGCAGCTTTGTTCTCGAATTCTGTGCAATTCGAGGAGCAACACCGACGCCCCTTCAATGCGATCAGGACAGAGCGCGAGGCTTTCGTATATCTTGACTCGACCACTGGGAATGGGAAGATCTCTCTTCGAACATGGTTTGGCCAAATGCACGCAGAGCTTTCCTTGGGGCCTGGGGATGCTGTAACTTGTTCATCTGTTCTATCCTTGGACGGACAGGTAAGATCTCGTAATCCGTATACTGCGATGTCGTTTGAGATGAGCTCACGGGGGGGGGGGGGGGGGAGAATCTTGAGGGACAGAAACACTCGTACTTTTGGACTTTGATTTGGTCAACAGGACCGCAGTACTGTATTCGCCCGTTTGTTTCTTTCAAATTGGGTTATCATGAGGAACCAAGGCGACATACTTTCTGGCTCGACCGCCTCACTCTCACACACCGCGGCAGGGGATGTTCAAATTCTTCCTCCAGATCCTCCGAATGACACGCCATATTTCCACGGGACAAACGGCTCACATCACATCCTTTTCGTCGCAGTTGACATCGTTGCCACCGAGACGTACCGGCGCATCATCCCGTCAGTCGCTTCGGAAGAGCCCGGGCCTACACACCATTCTGTTATAGATGACGAAGCGCTTTTGGTGTCCCCTCCTACCCAGACGCGGATCGAAATAGGCAGTGCAAATGACTGGTGATAACCCGTGACTCATGATTGATTGATCAACTTGAACTGATTCTAGTGCCGTTCATCTTTGGGCGTTTGGTTGCTGCGATCAAGGTCACACGACTTCTTCATTTCATATGTCATTCATATGTCAGATAACACTAATCCAAACATGAACATGCCTAGCCTTGAATTCGAGGGCGCTGGAGCACGATCAAAGTGTGATGCCGCCCGTACCAGCCGCAGGTCACCGGTCATCCCTAACAGGCTCCCACGTGGATGTGTAGGTTGATGATCACATGACCTGATGACTTTCGGGGTATCGTCTCCCACATATCCTAATTCCAAACCTTATGTTTGTGCCTTTTGGTCTAGATTTGTGATTCGAACAGCTCACTGGGCAATCTTTTGATGGGGGTGCTTGCGAATTCTACTAATAGAATCCGGGATCTGCGGCATGACAAGGAAAGTTCGCACGCGGACTTCCATGGCTCGCGCGCAGCACCCCTCGCTTATGTTGTATTTTAATCACCGCACCCGTGCGTAAACATCTTCAAGACGGTACGACTACAGCCTCGCCAAGTGATATTACATCTGCATTCACTTCTGCTATTATCTGTACCATAACCTACTATGGGTGCGTATTTTACTCATGACACGGTAAGAGCATACGTGTCCCATACAGCACGCTTTCCAGTTGATCCTTCTCGGAGACACGGATTGATGGAATGTGGTGAGTGTCTCCTGCTGGAACCGTCTTTCGAATGGCACAACGGAAATTTCAGTGTTGGAAGGGTTGCGCTCTACAGTATGACAGTATCGCCTCAAGATGAGATATGGGGAGATCCCGCGCCCGGATCGCTTGCAGGGATCAATCAAGGTGGATTTTGGTCCGGCGGAATTGCCCCCGCCACAGCCCCACGACCTTAACCTGGCTTGTGTCTGCATCGTGGGACATATTTAACGGGCTACCTCCTTGTTCTCCCGCATATTGGGATGTCGAACTAGTGGGGCGCAATCACAATCAGACATAGCCTCGCCTACTGTGGAGATAAACTGACATGGCCTGCAGGATCGCGGAATTTCGGACACGTGTGTACCACCATCAGGTATTATAAGTAGCGCTATCAAGCTCCACTTCGTTCCTTCAGTTACCTGCCAGCTTGAGGATGGGGGACTTCAAGTTCAACGCCGGTCAGATTGTGCTTGAGACGGATTATTGTGCGTAAACCATCTTCAGACCATCTCTGGCTTGGAAAAAAAGCATACTAACCCTCTTTTTGATAGGGGCTCTCACGAAGCTATGGCACGCAGTGGACGCTCTCTATTTGTGAGTACGCGGCACAGCCTCACATGCAGTAATTCACGTGACTGAAAACGTTATCAAGGTGGGAGTTTGTCACCACCCTCGACTACGAGTGGAGTATCATCCGGGGACAGCGCCACTACCGGTGGACAATATGGGTCTGTAACGAGGAGCTTTTCTTCGCCTTCGTCCATCACCCCTGGAGCCTCAGACTGATTTATCCCCTCGGCAGGTTTACTCCCTCACGCGCGTTGCCACCCTCTTGGCCGTAATTCTTAACTTGATTGGTCTTGACGCTACAACCCAAATAAACTGTCAGGTGGGTGCTCAGTCGTGGTTCCACTCTACACCATATTAACCGTTTGCAATTCCAAGGCCTGGGCTACTTTTAATTTCGTAAGCAACTCCAGTGCTCCAGTCCCCGAAGAGAGACCGGATTTATACTTATTGTCTTAGACCTTTGCCTATCTGGCTCTTTCTTCCTCTTCACTATTAGTTGCGTTTCGCGTGTGAGTCTTTTGTTGTGCTTCTGAGCTTCGACTTTCTTCCGACTAATGGAGTCTGCCAGCATAGCCATTTGGGGTAAGAACAAAATTGTTGTGGCACTGGTCGTTAGCGTATGGGGAATAAATGTGTCATGCCTCTCACAAGGCAGGTTTCTTTCCTACCCTCGTCCTGCACACGACCGAGGAATCTCATAAAAACGTGACTCGTTATCAGGGATCACGCGGGTGAACAACCAATCTTCAACATTTGGACCCTCTGGCTTACATACTTACAGATTCGGTCGGGCTGGGATTCTGAGAAACGCGCCTGTGTGGTTCTAAACATCCGGAGCAACAAACTTACCATGATCGTCATCCTTGTTACCGACATCATCTTACTTTCGACCATGCTTGTCGGCTTGCTGCGCATGCGCCGCCGCTGTGGTGATACATTTGCACTGGGACGCTTGCTCTGGACACAGGTGAGGTACTGGCGATCTTTCTGACCGTGGTGATTTAATCCGCAAATATAATTCCCGTTCGTAAGGGAGTTATCTGGCTCTTGATTGGCACCGCCGCCGAGCTCACGCCAGTGGTGAGTCCAGCTAGTTTTATATTACGCTTCCTTTGTACTCACGGTCCGTTCGCGTTGCAGGTGTTTGTTAGTTTGTATCTAAGCGGTACCTTTCTTTCCCCTATTATTTATGAGGACTGCCTATATTGATTGAACTTGCTTTAAAATATCAGATGCCTGGAGTATCGTATGTTCTTATATTGTGCCACTTTGAGATACTAATTCTCACATTTTTTGGAATAGATGTTCCTGTTCCCCGCGCTACTCACAATGTCAATTGCGGCAACACGGATGTATCGCTCTTTGACAGACTTAATCTCCTCTATTGATAAGTACGAGTTTTCTACCTTCATTCTTCTCCGCTCTCACAGTAGCTCGTCACAGCGCACACGCATCGGATGGCCTCCAGAGAAGCGATCGCACGGCCCCGAGTACCAAAATTTCCCCCATCACGCCCACAGCGCCCAGCCGGATGGAAATGGACGTGCACATACCCTACGACCCGGACCACTATCTAATACCACAGCCGAGCCGATATGTTCGTTCGTTGACTTGGGCGGACAAGAGCTTGGACAAGAGTACGGGCAACTTCGCGGACTGAGCTTCGATGAAGATCTGGAAAGCGCCAGAGAAATCGATCGTATGGTGAGGCCTCTACCTAGAATACCTGGAACCTACTAGCGATGACCAGCACGCGTGGAATTCGTGTTGCGAAAATATTTATCTTTTTACGGGTGATCTATCATCGACATTCCACACGGTGGCCATGAACTATAGTCGAACGAATTTGATTTGGCGATTACTGTAAGATAGCATGAGAAGGTTGTTTCGTTATTTCAGAAGCGGAGAGACTTTGTACTCCAGTAGAAAGTGAGATCAAGGATAAGCCGCATCTAAATTACGCTTGCCTTTCAATTGCCATATTCTTCATGTTGGTTACTTTCATTGGTTACAGTTTAAGTGTTTTGCGCGCCCTTTATCCCATGAGCGCCAGATCTGACACTCCTGGGAATAGCACGGTAACAGGCGCGGACACGAGGCCCTATGCCCAGGAATCCACCATGTCCTCATAGCACGAACAAACTCTTGCTTCTGCTCCTATGTCTCACTCTCATCTCACCGCATCGTCATCCAATTTCCAACTAATCATCAATAATGCGCTAGAAGCGTACAAAAAACGTACCAAGAACGATCTACTGCCCATCCACTCGCCGCCCAGCTCCAGGCCTGCGATTCTCCAGGCGCCATTCTCGCCGTCCTTCAGCAACAAGTCAGGGGCTAGATCAATCCCAAAGCGATGATCGATGGACCAAGTGGCTTGATCCGACCATCAATGTCCTGTTTGCTTTCTCTGCAACGCTTGGAGCGGGTGTTGGCCTGGTATGTTCAAGGACATGCGTTTATCTGAGATGTGCACTCTTATATTAATCTGCCAGGTATTTTCACCTGCGAGTGTAATCTTTGCGGGTATCGGCGTTCTCCTCACAGTACGTATCCTCAACAACTTGGTGTGGGGCATAATAACACGTAGCATTTTCAGGCAGCTAAGGATGTACGGGAAGCCAAGACACTCTTATGGACATCTTCGAGCGCATCGAGATGTTTTTCCGACGTCTCGAGGTGCACGCTGAGGTGCCGCCGACCACGGAAATGATGGATACGATCATTCTGATAATGGTCGAGGTACTCTCTATTCTCGGGTCGCAACAAAGGAGATTAGGCGAGGTCGAACGAGTGAGTAGTTCATTATGAGTATGTCACCGCTACTGAACGATGTTTAGAAAAAATCGTGAAGATGCTGATAGGAAGGACTGATATTGAAGATGCGCTGAAGAGGTTAGACAAGCTGACACAGGAAGAAGTTCGGATGGCTGTTGCGCAAAACCTGAAGGCGACGCATGCTGTTGATGAGAGAGTGAGGGGAGTCGCGAATACGGTGGTAGCCATCGAGGATGGGGTGGCCCGCGTGGACGATCGAGTCGCCGGCGTCGACGAGGCATCGACGATAGGTGACCGTATCGACGATAAGGTGGCCAGCGTCGACGATAAGGTGGCCAGCGTCGACGATAAGGTGGCCATCGTGGACGATAAGGTGGCCAGCGTCGATGACAAGGTGGCAAGCATCAATGATAAAATGGCCAACGTCAACGATAGGGTGGCCAACGTCGACGATAATGTGAAGGGTATCGACGCTAGGGTGGCCATCGTTGATGACAGTGTGAAGGTGGTCGATGACAAGGTCACCGAGGTCATTCATGGTGCGGAAATCATTTTTGGTCAAGCCTGAAGAGTGTTTATAATTTGAACCCCTCAGACGGGAAGGAGGCAAACCAAGTCATAATACAAACGGCCAACGATGTAGATCTAGTGAAACGTTTGTCATCTCATGCATTCTAACATTTCATTTCCGAGACCGACTGCGACTTGTAGGTGACCAGCTGCGATGGGAAGTTCAACACTGGCTCTCTCCCCCTGACCCGTCGACGAATCAAAACTTTGTTCAGAAAGCTCGACATAGTGGGACTGCAGAATGGTTCTTCGAGAGCAATGCGCTAACGGAATGGAAAGCGAGGGGTCGCTCTTATGGATTCATGGCAAACGTATGTTTTTTGAACTCCCAACAAGTGCCTTGCGCTTATAACTTGTTGATCGTAAAGCGGGGGCGGGAAAAAGCACACTTCTGTAAGTCATGACTTTATGGGCATATTCGAGGTTATTCACTATGCCCATTAGATCCGCGATCATTCAGAACATCGAGGGCATGCATGCAGCCGGTTGCCACAATGGCCTACTACTATTTTGATTTTCGAGATGTCAAGAAGCAAGACTGTTATGGCCTCATTTCCTCCCTGTTTTGCAGCTTTCTGCCGAATCAGATTCTTGTTTCGGCATCCTCTCCCAGTTATATTCAGACCATGGTCGTGGCATACGAAAGCCCAGTATCGATGCGCTCAAGAAATGTATGATGGACATGCTGAGCCTTCCAGGGCAAGCCCGATTTATATCGTTGTGGACGCTCTCGATGAATGCCCTAATTTCCCTGGGAGGCCGTCTGCCCGCGGGGAGGTCTGGGGTTGATTGAAGAACTTGCTGATTTGAAATTCCGAATGTACATTTATGTGTGGCTAGCCGGCCGGAGATGGATATCCGAATGGTGCTCGAGCCATTGACGTCTCTCAAGATTTCTCTTCATGACGAGAGTGGGCAAAAGGAAGACATAATGAACTACATCAAGTCTGTTGTCCGTTCAGATCGGAGCATGCGGAGGTGGAAAGAAGAGGACAAGCAACTTGTCATCGATACGCTATCTGACGGAGCGGATGGCATGTATGTCGCATCATACCTCGTCTCTCATCTTAGCGTTTACAATGGACGCTTACTTGATTCCGTAGGTTTCGATGGGTTGTCTGCCAGGTTGACAGACTGTGTCGCACTTTCCCGCAAGTATCCGGAGTGTTTTGAAGGATTGCCGAAGACGTTGGACGAAACGTATGGCCGCACACTGCTAGGCATCGACGAGGAGAAACGAGAATATGCACAGCGACTCTTCCAATGTCTCACAGTGTCTATTCGCCCTCTTCGCGTCGAAGAACTGGCCGAGATTCTTGCAGTTCGATTCGACAAAGCAGGGCTCCCCACATTAACGCATTTTGGCGTCCAGAAAACTCAGAAGAAGCGGTTATTTCCGCATGTTCTAGTCTCATCGCCGTCGTCGACAGGGAGGAAGCCAGGTTGTACAATTCTCGCACTTCTCCGTCAAGGAGTTCTTGACGTCCGAACGACTCGCAACGGCAGAAGGTCTTTCCTACTATCACGTTCTCCCTGAACCTGCGCATACCATCCTCGCACACGCTAGCCTCAGTATCCTCCTTCGACTCGATGACGAAATCGACAGAGATACCATAGGTCACCTTCCTCTCGCTCCGTATGCTGCGCGGCACTGGGTCAACCATGCCCAGTTCAGGAACGTTTCCTCGCACATTGAGAAGGCCATGGAGCGTCTATTTGATCCTACAAGACCACATTTTGCGGCATGGGTCTGGCTACACGACATCGATCGTGATTGGATAGAGCCATGTCGAAGATACACCCAACTCGACCTGAGGCCGCGCCACTTTACTACGCTGCTCTTTGCGGTTTCCGTGGTCTCGTGGAACACCTGATCGCTGCCGATTCTCGGACATCAATAGGAAGGGCGGTTTTTACACGACTGCCTTACATGCGACCTCGGCCAAGGGACATCTAGACGTCACATTGCTACTCCTCAAACATGGTGCAGATTTCAACTCTCGTGACGATCATGGCAGGACTCCGCTTCACAAGGTTTCACAGGGCGGACAGGTCGTGATGGCGCAGTCATTACTTGAGATTTCGCGGGTCCTGGTGAATTCTGGCGCAAACGTGAATGTCACCGACAATGAAGGCTGGACTCCACTACACGCGGCAGCAAGAAGTGGGTATCGTGACATTGTCGAACTATTACACGGATCTGGCGCAAGTCTTGACATTCGGAATGAGCAACAACGGACACCGTTGCACGTGGCCTGTTATAGTGGGAAACTTGACGTTTCACGCTTCCTCATAGATCGAGGCTCCGACGTGAATTCCCGGGACGAAAAAGGCTTCATTCATTGCACTTCGCCTCAGAAATGGACACGTTGATATTACACGGATATTGCTAGATCGTGGCTCTGGCGTGAACGTACGCGAGTCAAGAAGTTGGACTGCTTTGCACATGCGTCACATATGGGTATCTTGACATTGCGCGGTTATTGATGGACCATGGCGCTGATGTGAACGCACACACAAATGATGGCCGGACACCCTTACATCTCACCTCGGCCGTTGAGCACCTCGACATCACAAAGTTACTGGTCGAGCGAGGTGCGAATGTTGACGGCCGGAGCAATAGCGGGGAGACTCCCTTGGACCGCGCTGCATGCAGTGGGTGCCTCGACACCGCGCGGTTCTTGATCGAGAGCGGCGCGGCCGTGTCTTCCCGGGATAACAATGGCTGGACTCCATTCCACACGGCATCGTATTTTGGTCATCTTCACATCACGAAGTTATTGCTACAGTGTGGCATCGATGTCGACAATCGGAACAGAATCAAACAGACGTCTTTGTACCTGGCATCCGACGGCGGCAAACTTGACGTCGCACGTTCCTAATCGAGCAAGGTGCGGATATCCACGCTCAGGATGACAACGGTTGGAATCCACTACACATCGCATCACAAAACGGGCACCTCGACGTCGTGCGAATGTTATCAACACTGGCATTGCTGTCGATATCCGGAACGGAACTCAAAAGACCCCGTTGGCCTTGGCGTCGAACAAGGGGAAAGTAGACGTGGGCGCTTCCTCATTGAGCAAGGGGCCAACAGTAATGCGCGGGACAGCGAAGGCTGGGCTCCATTACACTTCGCCTCGGTACATGGACATCTTGAGATGGCACGGCTGTTACTAGATCATGGCGTTGATCCGAACGTCCAATGCGATGACCGCTGCAACCCGTTACATCTAGTGTCAGCCAACGGTCACCTGGAGATTGCCGAATTGCTGGTGCAACATGGTGCAAGTGTTGATGTTTTCAACAAGAAGCAAGAAACACCACTTTATCAAGCAGTCGGAGTGGGAAAGTCGCGATCACCCGTCTCCTGATCGACCACGGAGCGAATCTGCATACCGCGGAAAGCAATGGCCACACACTGCTGCACGCCGCATCGCAAGGTGGGCATCTCGGAGTTGTAAAGCTGTTGCTTCGGCGGGGTGCCGATGTGGATGTGCTCAACAAGGCCAATCAAACTGCAGCCGAATTGGCATCGGAGAATGACAAAGCTGAGATTGCAAAGTTCCTTGCCGAGTACAAAGGAGATGCAAATATTCGAAACAAGATACGGTCGACTACATTGGACGCAGCTGAGTACGGCGCTGATGAAGATGGGAAGGAGGTTTCGTTGCACACCGCCGCGGAAGAGGGGAACGTTGACGTCGTGAAGTTGTTGCTCAACCGGGGAACAGATGTCAACATCAGAAATGACCGTAACGAAACTCCGTTAGACAGAGCAGCGGAGAAAGGGAATGTCGATGTTGTACGCATACTCATCGAGGGGGCGCAGAGGTGGATTCACGTGATAAGTGGGGCTCGACACCGTTGCACGTTGCATCTCATTCTGGACACCTCGAAGTCTCACGGGTTCTCCTCGATCACGGCGCAAACGTGAACGCAAGGCATCAAATGGCACATCTCACTCCGATGCACTTCTCAGCTGAACAGGGGCACCTTGAGATTGCAAAACTGTTACTTGACTACGGCGCGGACGTACATGCACTGGATGACCACGGTCAATCAGCCTACCAAGCATCGCTGTCATTTGGACAACAAGACGTTGCAGATTTACTCCGGAACATGACGCGGGCAGAGCGAGGTTCGAGGAGATCCTTTTATGACTCAAATGTGATGTCTGACTGTCGCTTCGATTTTAATCCTCAGTGACAGAGAGCCTTAGAAGCCCTTTGCGTGTAGTAGCGAGTGTCCTGTCTTAGTCGAAATCTGATGAAGTGTGTTGATGATTTGGTGAAAAAGTATGGGTATTTATCGGATCCTTGAGGGTAACGTACAGTAACTAAGTTTGAGAAATCAGAGAAGTACTGAGCTATACAGTATCAACTGCCAACTGGGATCAGTCGAGAAATTTGACAAAAAATCGTTGTCTTTGTCATCGCCTTGTTGTTGGACACGTGATTGACAAGGTGATTGACGAGCCATCCTCGCGTCGCCAACATCCTCCTATTTCATGACTGGTTACCAGGAAATATGGCATACATTGTGTTGAAACTTCCTTTATCAGCCCAGGCCATGTTTTCGTTGAAGCAAATACATCTGGAGGTCTCGTTTTGGAAGCGGATGAGACTTTATACTACAGTAGAAAGGAGGCTGGAAGAGATACACTATACATATAGTACGTCACGGTACTGCGGTAGGGTTCTGCATTTATATGATGGCAAGGAATACAAGAAAAGATGTCGCACCTCGTGCCTGAGAATCAAGACGATAGGCTTTAGCACAAGTACACTAGGGTGCCCCGGGGGCATGGCAAGGTCCAACCGTTTTGGGGGGAAAGTATGCCGTTCACAAATGAAAACGCATATTTGATTTCAAGCATAATTCGAGGATTGTAAACGTGCTTTTACCTCGTTTTCAAGGTTGAATCAAGCGAGCACGAATCGATTGTATCACAGTAAGGACAATGCAATGTAATTTCAACCGCCAAACAGGATTTGTTCGCCAACAAGTTTCTTTTATTCAAGTTCATTCATTCAAAATCGGTCTCGAATCTGTTTAAGACCGTCCTGTCCTCAAGGTTAAACATTGGCTTTGCGCTTCCCTTTCGAGCGTGTGGACGGCGCAGTGGGAGGACCAGCCAAAAGGTCGATGTTAGGGACGGGGTCATTAGACAGCGTACTCTCCAAGGTGGTGTCGGGCCCGAGAAGCTGGATGCTGAGTTGAACAGTAAGCGACGGTTAGCGTGGAGAGGATGGGGGACAAACGTGATGCGTTCCTCGTCTTCGAGTGAGATCGGCGCGGCAAGTGATGCAGACCCCGAAGCGGACTGCGAGCTGTTGGGACAGGTGGAAGAACCGCGTAAGTGATTGGCCTGGGTGCGTTGTAGAGGGATTACTCACGAGGGACCGGGTACGTTGTCTTGTGAATTGTTACGTTGAGACGGCACGGCTGACTGGCCAAGGGGTAGAGAGCGTGGCCCAAACTTGCGCTTCTTCACGGAGGAAGGGGCAGCCGGTTCGCTCAAGACGGGCGTCGCACCAGTGTCTGGGGGAGTATGTTCCAAGCCGCTGAGCGGAAAACAACGGATTCAATGTCGACGACGATCCGGGCCCAATCGCGTAGACAATGTTCCCTTGGATTTGAAGAGGGCCGCCTGTGGTCGGTTAAGGGAAATTTCTCCATCTATTGGAGCCTTTATCCTGACGGCAACTGACAAGATAAGGTGAAAGGGAGAATGTAATGAAGAAAACAATGGGACGCACATGATAACAGACTCCAATCTGCCCCCACGCACGAACTCGCTGACACGGACGGAGAATGTGATGATGCCGTTTGGTGGACCTTGCACTGGGCCGTCAACGAACCCGAGGCCGACGACATGGCGGGCTTGAAGTCCGGAAGGTTATTTTCATAGTTTGGGTCGACAGGGTCGCCCGCGAGGGCCGTGACTTCGGACGCATCGAGGAGTACAGGACCAACAGTCATGGTAGCAGGAACGTGGCATTTCGCGTTAACGAACGCGACGGTGTCGATGGGGAGTGGTCAGTCAGCAATTCGGCATAACGTTGTGACCAGGTCAGTGATTTTCGGCGTCTTCGCTTCCCGAGTTGTTCCGGGGCGTTACAGTAATACGTAGGATTGGGCAGCGCCTAACAGCGCCAATACTGAAGTCGGCGCGCGCAAGCTACTCCTTCCATCTTTTTCCTCACAGAGATTCGATAAGTGGTATCGTACTACCACTGGTTCCAGACTTGTCGTGAAGGCCTCGATCACATGTTATATTCAAGCACCGTGCTCGCGCGCAACGCGTCCTCCATCCTCGCCATATATCGCGCCTCCCCGCGGAACTCGCTTCTCATCCTCTCCTCTTCACCCTCTCCACCAACGCCCCAGCACCCTCGCTACCTCCTCTCGTCTCCGCGCTCTCTTCTTTCTCCTCCTCCGGCAGCGTCGGATGCCTCTCCGCGCCGACGCATCCCGGCGCCCCGGCGTCAGCGCCCATCGCGTGCTCGCTGGCATTCTTCCGCAAAGAGCATTCCGTGCCCTTCCGCAGCGATATACCTGGACGGCCCGAGACGCAAGTGGGCGATGGCATGCGATGCGGAGAACGGGAAAGGAGAGGGCTCAGAGTGGCGAGGTTGAGCTGACGGAGGACGTGGTATGGGAGAGGATATGGAGGCCATGCCCGGAGGGTAACGTTGTACCTCCCGCATTAGAGGGACTTAGGTGTGTTCGCTCCCCTCTGTTGTTCGTGTCTCGTCATGACATGGCATGTCGTTTAGAAAAAAGGACGTGCATACGATTATCACTCTCACAGACAACGCACCTCAGGGACTCAATGACTCGCTCTCCTCCTTTCCGCTGGCAACCAAGGTTTGTCCCTGTTTTATCCCTTTCACGCTCCCCGGAACAATGATTTGTTTCGAAGCTAGGCCTATACTGTTCTTCCACGCCCTTCGTGACGGGGAGGCCGCATACGCTAATCTTTAATGGCTCTGTAGCCTCGTCCGGAGCTGTCGGTATCGCGCTCTCCGCTGGTCGACGCCCAGCCTTGCAATCGCTGTTCCCGGCCTACTTGCGATCACCCCGCCACTTAGAGTGACCAGGTACGTCTAGGGTCACCCGTTTCGTGATCCCCTTAGTCGCTGTATACGATGACCTTTGCCACTAGGTCAGAAGGGAATCTTGTCAATGAGCTGGATAACCAGAATCCCACTGCGCTCCTCATCTCTGCTATTGAGGAGAGCGCACTTGCTGGAAAAGCGACAAAAGACGATCAGTTCTATCTCGGCGTGCTGCGAGACGGTGACTTGTGGCAAGTCCATCGCGTCGTGTCCGGAGGTCCCTCACGCGGAACGATGGCACTTGACACTGAGACAGCTCCCGGGGAAGGCACATCCGTTCAGGTCGGTTTGCCGTTGCCTAGCATCTCGTAGCCGACATTCTCATTTCTCCGAACAGCTATTTTATTGTCCAAATGATGCCGCTAATCACACAATCCCGCTTCACGCCGCGAAAAACTCTCTCACTTTTGTTACCGCGCCGCAATGTGAATCGGCACTTGCGGGACAAGGGGAAGAAGACACCGTCACGGTTCTCGACGACACGTTTTTGGCCGCGAGTGAGAATGGATTCATGCTAAGCCGTGAGGACGAGATGACCTGGACATGCATCACCCCTAGAGCCCAGGCTCGACTAGCTTGGTGACCATGCAGTGTGTAGAGACGCTCACCTTACTTTGCATTGGTGGGCAACCGTGAACAGATCTCAAAGAGCAGGGGAAGGGTTATGCAGTAGCTTGGTTGAGGATGGATTGGAATCATTTGATACACTGGAGTGTCATCGACTTAACAGTTGAGATGTACTGTCAGAGAATGAGCAAAGGGTGTGTAGAAAGTTCTCTTATAGTCAGCAAGTTAGCACTCTGGTCCGCCACGAGCTCCGTTGACACAACGCATCTTATCTAATCTCGCTGATAGGCTACCACCTGACACTCACCATCAAGCAATGATTGTCAATTTGCTTCATTGATCGTCTTGCATCTCGACTGCATTTCCTTCCCCTCGCTTCTCAGCCCACAAAGTATTCTCGGATTCGAACACGCTAATTATTCAGTGTCACATCGCTATAATGGGTTCGTAGTCATGGTCACCATTGAGAATTGACGACACGACGGTAACAAGTAGGCATAGCCAGTAAGCGAACTTATATATATTAGCTTGATCAAGTTTACTAGTGGTCATTCCTGTCATTATTGTTCCCTAGGCCATCGGTCGTTGCAATAGCCTGCGTTGTTCAAAATTCGTTTCCTTGGGAATTACGGAGCGACAAACGCTTCATTTGAGTCTCATTGGCCGGTGCTGGGTACGTTACTGTAAGTGATCATCTTGGCAACATGTTACCATCTCCTTTCATGGATCACGGATCAGAGAGCATTTTAAGGCGCGGAGGACTCACACCGTCTTGCAGTGCACCCGGCTCAACTCGTTTATGCTTTCCACGCAATTTTCAACTTGAAGTTATAGCGTATAAGAGTAATGTCGAATGAGACTCGCCGTTTGAATAACTGCTCAATTGCCTTTCACCCCCGCTCCCGAACCTGGTCATGCTACTGGTTGCTGTACTCGCACCTTTCCTCGTGCTGGCCACTGTATCGCGGCGCATCCAAAGGTCCCAAACGCCATTCGCAATACTCATCGTTCGCTGCCCTTTTCGAAACATATAAACGTCTCTGGCGCGATTAGCCTCGTCAAAAAAGATGTGAAACGCATCGAACATTTTGTGAAGCACACTGCGCAGCGTGTGGAGCATAAGGTGAAGCATCTCAGAGACGCGACAGAGGAGGACCCGGCCCCAGAACTCAATCTGACAAATGTCGTCATGGGCTACGTGGCCAAAGTTGGCGTCGGTAACCCGCCCACCTACTGTGAGTCTCATCGACTTCTACCGCTCATCGACTTCTATATGCCCGTATTAGATAGTCTTATCGTTGATACCGGGAGAGCTGTCACCTGGGTGGGAGCAAACGCTCCCTACAAGATCACCAACACCAGTGTGAACGCTTCCGAGTCAGTGGTAAGTATCTTGTCATATCGGATCGCTGGACCAGCTCAACGAAGCTTTGGATCAGATGGAATGGGTGACACCTTCTTTTTCGAAGGTAAGTTTACTTCGTGAAAAATTTATTTACTATATTTAAACCTTATCCTAGGTGAACTGTACAACGATACCGTGACGATTGCCCCTGGTCTTGCTGTTTCTCAGCAGCCCATAGGTGTTCTGTCATCTCAGCAGGTGTATACCCTCATGACGGGATTTTGGGGTGAGTACGAACTTTTTTCAGTCTCAGCATTCGCGTCAACAACGTGCCTCGTAGTCTTGGTCCCAAAGGCTTGTCGAATGACGCTTTATATCCTCAAAATCCAAGTGTCATCTCGACTGTCACGGACAACCTCTTTGCGCAGGGAGCAATCGAACAGAACCTTGTTGCGGTGTCCTTTGAGCCTAATTCTATGTCAACATCGATCATAAATGGCGAGCTGACATTTGGTGCCACCGACCCCACCAAGTACACCGGAAACATCAGCTATTTGTGAGTATGCGCAGCAACACTGAATTTCTCTGCTCATCTTGGCTTGCATAGTCCCATCACGCAAACGCCTCCTTCCAGTAACTACTGGGGTGTTGACGCGTCTTTCCAGTACGGTGGTACCAACGATAGTGCCTCGGTTGACATCCTCGACACCAACGCCGGCATCATCGATGCTGGAACGACCCTAATCTACCTCGCCACAGGTAAGTTGCTTTGGTCTGTCTCCTACCAGAGATGTGTACAGCCATGACACCTACGTCAGATGCGTACCAACGCTACGTCAACGCTACTGGCGCGACTTTGAACGAAACGATGGGACCGGGCTCAGGGGGCTGGCTCTATATGACCCCGGCGCAATACGAGAACCTGCAACCGCTGTCCTTCAACGTCGGTAACAGCACATTCGAGTTAACGCCGAACGCTCAGATCTGGCCCCGCGAGCTCAACAGCGCTATACAGGGCTCGGACGACCTTGTTTACCTAGTCATACATGACATTGGGGATATATACCCCGGGGTGGACTTCGTATGCGGCATGGCATTCCTCGAGCGGTTTTACTCCGTTTTCGACACTGGCAACAGCAGGATCGGTCTCGCTCCGACTCAATTCACTAACGCGAAGAGCAACTGACAAGGATAACCAGATGCGGCAAAGCTCCATCGGGTCTTATTAGTGCTTGGAGATCAGAAGACGAGAGAATATTGATATCTTGTTTTTCTGACGAGCTGCCATGCCTCGTTCGGTTTTCGACTCGAACTACCCCTCGAGCAATTGTCGTTACTAATACTTAATGTACTCTTCTCAGCTGTAATTTCGTTTACAGACAACCGCCAATGCATTTACTGAATCATTGTCATGGCCCTCGCAAAAAAAACTATGTGCTTACTCGTTACTTGATCGATCTCTTACTTAATCTTCATTCGAGACTTCAAGGCGTGCAATTAACTACACGACCGCCGACCACCTCGCAAGTCACAACAAAACTCGTCTCCACCTGCGCGTGTCCGCTTTTTCGAGGCATCGCATTTGCGACAGTTTATTTTATTTGTCCCGATTACACATATATGGCTGGGGCATGGGATCGCCACTGGCAGTGTGGCGCGCCGGTGGGTAGAAAGAGGTCGGCGCGCGGGTAATACTGTTGAGTGTTGGCTAGTCACTCTGAGATGTATACTTAGGTCTGCACAGCTGATGGGCAGGAGCGCGTAGCGCTTCTCGATCGATGAGGGGTGTCCGCGACGGTTGGGTGGGCCCACCTGAAGCAGGCTGATTGCCGTCGGACCGCGAGAATCATCGTCAAAGTTTTCTTTTTGGGACTTGAACTGGGAGCGGCGGGTGGGTGAAATTGAAGCGGAACGGAGGTTCTTTGGATTATCCAAGGGGAAAGCGGGAGGTCGACAAACGAACGTATCTACTGACCACTGACACACGCGCTAAAGTTGCTTACTTTACCGAGCCTGCCAGTGAGAGTGGCGGCACTGCGTGCGATAGCATTATCAATTTATGGCGACACGCAACTGCAGAAATGTCACCTCACAAAACACCGATTTCCGAGAGAGTCAGACCTGTGTACCCTATGCATGTTCACCCCATGTTGCAAAAACAACTTAAACAAGACATTTATTTAAACACCAGAAAATCAGGAGTCGGGGACGCGAGACGGACAGTCGAGGTTAATGACTAAGAGTACAAGAACGGAAGACGAGACTAGATCATGAAATGGCAAGCATAAGGCTTAACCCAGGAGATAACGAGGTTTATACAGTTATACAAACAGTATGGCCAAAATGTTCTAGGAGTACCTAGTGAAAGAGGGAACAGTACCGAAACAGAGAAATATGCCGAAAGCGTCCCAGACAGGCCCACCCGTGAGCTGTCAGTTTGTGATACCGACTATTACCGAGATATTAGCACTTCTACGACAGAATTAAAAGAAGTCGGAGACGAGACACCAAGACGAGATAGTTTGGAAACGAACAAAACTGAAGACACAAGAACGCGGAGGAGAGTCCACATTATACAGCGAAAACCAGCACAGAAACGAGTCCCACAGGGACTTGAAGTTAAAGGTGTTTATCGATATCCGGATTTGAGTTGCATGTATGATGTGACGAGTGAATCAAACTCCTAAAGCGGCAGGGGAAAAGGATAGCACACTCTGTAAATCACCTAGTGGTGGGTAGAGATTGGGGCGTACCAGTCGGTTGTGTCATGGGGGCAGATGACGATTCCGACGCGGTCACTGCCGTCGGTTGAGGAGCACCGGGCGTGTTGCTCAGAAGACCGAGGAGGTTGGTAATGGCGTTGTATATTACCGGAGCAGCATCGTTTGTCGATCCTGTACTCGGTGTGCTGTTTGTCTACAAAAGTTGTTGTCCGTCAGGCAACAGCTATCTTGCAGAGATGCCAGCCCACCTCAAATTTACATTGCTCCAGCAAACAAATCCCTCGAGGGGCAGGAGGCGCAGCATGCGCAACCGCTGAAATGTTTTTCAGAAAGGTTGTCAGTATGTACATCGGCAAAGTAACCCACCGGAAAACAGGGCAAAGAGAGCAAAGAAAAGGGCGGTCAAAGCGGTGGAACGCATCTTGTGGAAGGTTTCTGGGTGGAGGTAGCGGGTTACGAACAGTGAAATAAGCGTATATGCTTTTGATAGTAGGCCAAAAGGTGTCTGTCTGACTGGCCGGATTGTGGTGGGATCGCATACTTAAATAGCTACGCGTCGCAGGCCAGTAGTCAGCGTGCCGTGCCACTTTTGGTCGCCATTCACAGGAGGCTCCGAATCAAACCAGCAGACAAGCGTAAGGCCGCCGTAAGCCTTGATCAATGGGGGCGTCCGTGGGCAGTGGCATAGCCAAGACGATTTTGCATGGGAACCTTGTATTGCTAGAAAGTACGACTGTATAAGACGCAGGTCGACTCTGATGTAGAAGCGCCTGCAGTGCCAAATTGAAAAAATGGAGTCCCCCTGTGCGAGATCATCGAATTATGACTGCCTAAAAGTAACATGGCTCGTGAAAATTGAGCACATTAACAGCACGAAGCTAGGAACATGATGACAGGCGTATATGCCCGAGACAGGTAACCTGCCGATTTCACCGACGATTCGCGACGAATCACCGTTTATCTTGACAGATGATGTTGATGCAGAACAATACCGCCAAATGTGATAATAAACATCTTGCCGAGTAAGGATACATAGGTTCCAGAAAGTGCCACCCGGCACTGATGATGGGACGATTGGGAGGCGCCAGTAGTGAAACGTGAAACGACGATCGACGAGTCACGTGAATCGGTAGCGAACATTTCATCCACAACGTGACACTTATCAGACTTATTTACAGTCGCGCACACGTACACACCTTACGAGGCTCAAGACAAGTACTTGCATCCATGACCTCATATCATGAGAGTATCAAAAGCTTCTGCAAACATCACGAAGGTAAAGTGTAAACCATGAACATGGTCTCGGGCTTGGTCTCGGGGTACACGGGCCATCATTTTTCTGCTCAAATTTCAAAAACCCGTGTTACTTCCAGATCCAATGCTCATACAATGGGACTTCCTTTTCTGGCACCGCAGACGCTTCTTCATCATTGACCTTAGTGACCTGCTTCTTTGCCTAGTTCCGTGCTGGCGATTGCATGGGCGATTGACTAGCATTTCACCTCAACGCTCCCCTCAGGCTTCAGACATGTGGACTTAAGCCTCATGTATATTGGTCGAGCTTCAAGTGTGCCAACATGTAGCATCCCTTCAAGTGGTATGCAGTGCTTGCGGATCACTGGCACTGGCAGAAGACGAGAAAACACTTGACCAGCTGTGCGCGCAGTTAGCATCAGTGTTTACTTCATTTCCCGATAATTTTCTCTTCAGGGATAATCGAGCCTTCAATGAATACCAGTGCCAATAATACGCACGGCTTCGCGACGAATGTTTGCCTACCCCAGCCTAGCCCTCTGCAGATCGCTTGTTCCGTGGCAAGTCTGTGGTATGCGCCGGCGTTGGTGTACGAAGTACAAACTCAATTTTTCTGGTGTCGATTATTGTTGTAAGGGTCATGCTGTAGACCCGGAAATGAACTGTAAGTAGACGTTGCAAAGGGGCAAAGGGGTGTTGGTTAATGTAACGTTGATTTTTCATACCTGTGGCAACACTATAACTGTTGTAGCAGTGGTGCGGGATAGTACAGGTCTTCGGGCAAAGTTGGGTCCAAACCAACATTTAAATAAATCAAATTATAATAACAGACACCAGACAAAGCAGCAGTCGGGTACGCGACGGACAATCGAGTTAATACCAAGAGTACAAGTACTGAAGAGTAAGACGAGGCCAGTTTATGAGAAGACAAACATAAGGTTCAACCCAGGAGATAACGAGGTTTATATACGGTATGGCCGAAATGTTCTAAGAATACCTAGTAAATAGGGAACAGTACCGAAACAGAGAAGATATAGTAGAAACAAGCAGAATATGCCGGAAGCGTCCAGACGGCCACCCGTGAACTTCAGCATGTGATACCGAGATATTAGCATTCTACGACAGAATTTGAAAAAAGGTCGGGGAACCAAGGACACCAAGATGAGATAGTCTGGAAACGAACAAAAAGACGACACAAGAACGGGAGAAGAGTCCACATCATACAGCGAAAACTAGCACGAAACAGTCCCACAGGAGTTGAGGTTAAAGGTGTTATCGATATCAGGATTTGAGTGGCCATGTGAGATTGGGGCGTACCAGTTGGTTGCGTCATGAGGCAGATGACGATTCCGACGCGGTCGCCGCAGTCGGTTGAGGAGCACCGGGCGTGTTTCTCAGAAGACCGAGGAGGTTGGTAATGACGTTGTATATTACCGGAGCAGCATCGTTTGTCGATCCTGGACTCGATGTACTGTTTGTCTACAAAATTCGTTGTCCGTCAGGCAACAGCGATCTTGCAGAGGTGCCAGCCCACATTCACCTCAATCCTACATTCAAACACCAAGCAAGCACGCTTACTTATCGCTCCTTGAGGAGAAGCAGGCGCAGCATGCGCAACCGCTGAAATTTTTCAGAAAGGTTGTCAGTATGTACTTTGGCAAAGTAACTCACCGGAAAGCAGGGCTAAGAGAGCAAAGAAAAGAGCGGTCAAAGCGGTGGAGCGCATCTTGTGGAAGGTTTCTGTGTGGAGGTAGCGGGTTACGAACAGTGAGATGAGCGTATATGCTCTGGATAGTAAAAGGTGCTTGAAAAGGTGTCTGTCTGACTGGCCTGATTGCGGTGGAATCACATAATTAAATAGCTACGCGTCGCAGGCCAATAGTCGCATACTGTGCCACTGTTGGTCCGCCATTCACAAGAGGTTCCAGATCGAAACCAGCAGACAAGCGTAAGCCTTGATGGATGGGGGCGTCCGTGGGGGCGTCCGTGGGCCGTGGAATGACCGAGACGATTTTGCATGGGAACCTTGTACTGCTAGAAAGCACTGCTGTATAAAACACAGGTCGATGTAGAAGCGCCTGCAGTGCCAAAAAATGGAGTCCTCATGTGCGAGCATCGAATTATGACCGCCTGAAAGTAACACGGTTCGTGAGAATTGAGCACATTTACAGCACGAAGCCAGAAATATGATGGCAGGCGTATAGTACCCGAGAGCAGGTAACCTGCAGGTTTCACCGACGAATTCCCGTCTATCTTGACAGATGATGTTGATGCAGAACAATATCGCCAAATGTGATAATAAACATATTTCCGAGTAAGGAGACATGGGTTCCAGAAACTGCCACCCGGCACTGATGTGTACTGATGGGCCAGTGATAGGGTCGATAGGGAGGCGCCAGTAAGTAGTGAAACATGGAATGGAAACGTGAAACGGTCAACATGATCACGTGACCGTTAGCGACTTCACTGGCACGTTTCTACGTTTCATCCCAAGTTTCATCCACCCAAAGGCGACACTTATTTACAGTCGCGCGCACGTACACAACCTTACGAGGCTCAAGACAAAGTACTTACATCTGTGATCTCGTATCGTGAGAGTATCAAAACATCACGAAGGTACTTACTTAGATGTAAAGTGTAAACCATGAAACATGGTCTCGGGGTACACGGGCGATCGTTTCTGCTCAAATTTCAAAATCCCGTGTTACTTCCAGGCTATTGGTTATCCGATGCGCGTACAAGAGGACTTCCTTTTCTGGCACCGCAGATGCTTCTTCATCATTGACCTTAGTGACCGCTGACCTGCTTCGTTGCCTAGTTCCGGCGATGCAAGATTCATGTTCTTTTTTGGAAATCGTCAAGACGTTTATTGAACAGAACACCATACACGGCAGCAATCGAGGATAAGAGACAGACAATCTACCGACGGTACAAGCACGGTACGAGGCCAGCTCACGAGAAGACAAAGCATAAGGCCTATCCCAGGAAATAACGATAGAACATCAGACATATGTAATACAATCGAAATGTTCTAGGAATACCTACTACCTAGTGAATGAAGGGACAGTACTGAAATGGATGGGATATCGTAGAAACAAGCAGAACATGCCGGAAGCGTCCCAGACATGCCCCGCCAGTTCGTGATATCGAGATATTTCAAGTTGCTCTACATTTCTACCACAGCACTTATAAAAAGTGAATACGAGACACAAGATGAGATAGACAAGAAACAAACAAAACAAGACACAAAAACGCGAAGGAAAGTCTCCAATATACAGCGAAATCAGCAGGACAGAAATGAGCCCACAGGGAGTTGAAGACCTAGGTGTTATCGGTATGATGGGTTTTGAGTGGCCATGTAGGATGTGACAAGTGAATCAAAATCCTAAAGGGGTAGGGAAAAAGAGAGCACCCTCTGTAAATCGCCTAATGGTGGGTAGAGATTTGGGCATACCAGTTGGCTGCGTCGTGGGGGCAGATGATGCCTCCGATGCGGTCACCGCCGTCGGTTGAGGAGCACCATGCGTATTGCTTGAAAGGCCGAGGAGGTTGGTAATAACCTCGTAAATCACCGGAGCAGTGTCCCCAGTCGAACCTGAACTCGATGTGCTGTTTGACTACAAATTCGTTTGTCAGGCGATCGCTATCTTGCAGAGATGCTAGCCCGCACTAACCTCAAACCTGCAGTCGTATCCGCCGCATTGACGCTTACTTATCGCTCCTTGAGGAGAAGCCGGCGCAGCATACGCAACGGCTAAAAAACGGTCAGAAAACTTGTCAGCATGTACTTCGGAAGAGTAACCCACTGGAAAACAGAGCGAAGAGGGCAAAGAAAAGAGCAGTCAAAGCAGTGGAGCGCATCTTGTGGAAGGCTTGTGTGTGAAGGTAGCGGGCGACAAACAGTGAGATGACAGTATATGCTCTGGAATACTAAGTTAACAGGTTTTTGTCTGACTGGCCTGATTGCGGTGGAATCACATACTTATATAGCAGCGTGTCGCACAGTCTGTAGTCAGTATACTATGCCACTGTTGGTCGCCATCTGCCAGAGGCCGCAAGTCAAAACAAGAAAACAAGAGAAAGCCTTGATCAAGTCAGTTCAGGGGGCATATATGGCATGGCCGAGACGATTGTTGTATGGGATCATGAACCTTGCCGCGGTCCTTGCGGCAAGCTTTGTATCGCCAGCCAGAAAGAAGACCAAGATGCCGGTCGGTGTAGAAGCATCTGCAATGCTAGAAAAGGAAGCCCCATTGTGCAAGTATCTAATGACGACTGCCTGGAAGTAAAACGGTTTTTAAAAATTTATGACGAACCCTGAAAAATAATGGCCCGTGTACCCCGAGCTTGGCCCGAGAGCATGTTTCCGATTGTTTCGTGGTTCAAGTAAGCACCTTCGTGATGCCACAGAAGCTCAAACATTCGATACTCTCACGATAGGAGGTCATGGGACCACAAGTAATTTGTCTTGAGCCTTGTATGGTGTGTGCGTGCGTTCGATTGTAAACACGCGTCGTCCTCACTGAACGAGTCACTGAACGAGGGTGGGCATTCACGTGACTTTGTTGCCCAAAGAAAGGTCACATGATGCAATTATGACTCGAATCTCTTCCTTAAGCTTGATCTTTTCCTTGGTCTCTTCGCCCCCGACCTTCGCTCCAGACACTGAATATACTCAACCCTCATCGATGGCCTTACTGTGGTATGTCAAGCTCAGAAATAAAATACGGCAAATATCGCGAAAGACAGCTTTGAATAGCTCTGATCGAGAGCGTCTCAAACATCCAGCCTCCCCAGCCTCTCCAGCCATCATCCGTCCATCGTCTTCTTTCCACCCCGGATCCTCAATTCTCATAGATGGCCACTTGAAGGTTTATTGACCGAAAATCAAGCACATCATGGGACAGGGAAGGAATCTACTGAAGGAGGCCGATGTACGTACATATTTCACGATAACCTGCACCGATTGTTGACCGGCGCGATGTAGCCCGGGTGACAATCGACATGCTCCCCGATCTTGTTCTCCTAGGAATATTTGATTTTTATCTGGATAAAGCGGCAATACAGGCGTGGCACAACCTAGTACACGTGTGTCGAAAATGGCGAATCGTTGTTTTGGGTCACCACGTCGCCTCAATTTGCGACTTTGCTGTAAATCCAGAACACCAGTGAGGGAAATGCTGGCCGTCTGGCCGCCGTTTCCCATAGTCATGAAGGTCTATAGTGTCGACACGTGGGACGACGGTAATATCATTGCGGCGCTCGAGCTCAACGATCGGATATGTGAATTGGTCATTTTCGATATTCCAAGTTCGGAAACGGAAAAGGCCTTGGCAACATTACAACGGCCATTCCCGGCGCTCGCATCTCTGGAGCTTGCGTTTTATTGCAAACATCGCCAGTGTTTCCTGCTTCGTTCTTGGGTGGATCTGCACCTGGTTTGCGATTGCTCAGCCTCGATCACATTCCATTTCTGGGATTACCCAACCTACTTTTGACTGCCACACACCTTGTCCATCTTCATCTTCAGAGAATCCCTCATTCCGGGTACATTTCAGCCGAGGAGATTGTCACGGCCCTCTCCGTGTTGACCAGGCTCAAATGCCTCCACATTGGATTGAATCTCATCGAAGTCGCCCGACCAGAAAGCCAACGTCTACCTCCGTCGATACGCACTCTTCTCCCCGTTCTCACTAGGTTGCGGTTCAAAGGAGTCGACGAGTATTTGGAGGATCTCTTGGTCCGGGTTGATGCCCCTCTACTCGACAAGTTGGAGATAACCTTTTTCTATCAACTGGTATTCGACTCTCCCCAACTCATCCAGTTCATCAGTCGCACCCCAAAGTTCAAGACAAACAACGAAGTTCATGTGGAATTTTCCTGTTTTGATGTTATGGTCACGCTTCCGCACCCATTTCATGGAGCGTTCGAGTTGGGGATCTCAAGCAGCCAGCCAACCAGACAGCTTTCGTCCGTTGCGCGAGTCTGCAGCTCGTCCTTCTTTCGGACTTATATTTCCACGGTGGAACACCTCACATCCGGAGTAATTCTTGCAGCCGGAATGGCAAGACGGCATTGAAAACAGGCAATGGCTGGACTTTTCCATCCATTTATGGCTGTGAAGGATCTCTACTTATCCTCGGAATTCACGCTGCGTGTTGCGCCCGCCCTGAAAGAGCTCATCGGGGAAAGAGTGACAGAAGTGTTACCTGCCCTGCGTGCTCTTTTCTTGGAGGTACCACTGTCATCGGGACCCGTCCGGGAGACCATTGAGCAGTTCGTTGCTGCGCGACAGCTCGCCGGTCACCTTATTTCCGTTTCTCGATGGAAATTTGAAGAAAACTGAAGAGTGCTCTCTCTTTCTATCCCATTTACGTGCGTGCATGATTACTCGTAGTGGTACATACTGGCTGAAATCCTCTTAATGTTCGTTGTGTATGATAGAGCAATAGACTTTGAACTACAGTCGGTCATCTGACTGGGCGTAAGGTGTCTTTATTTGGAGGAGCACCAAATAAAGGTCACATGACGCATTCGTAAACGTTGACAGCGATGAAGCTTTTCGTCCTGACCCTCGCTCGCGATAATGAATACACATCGATACTGTACACATCGACGAGACTGTGGTATGTCATCCGAAATAAAATACTGTAAATATGGACTGATAGCTTTGATACTTTGATAGAGAGCTTCTCGCCTTCTCGAACATCCGCCTCCACCGCACACCCCGCCAGCACCCGCTACTGCTCTCCATCATATCCTTTCACCTGGTTCTCTATTTGATAGATGGTCATCTTGGACTTCCTCTCCAAGCCATAACTTACAGATTGCTGCAGTAATGCAGGGCATATCAATAAGGTCCTTCCAACACCAATCTCCTAGGCGAAGAATTGAAGAATGTGTTCGGATCGTGACTAGAGAAAGTTGGATATGTGTGAAATGGAGGAGCTGTCTAGATAAAAGAGGCATTTTACTGCCGTCGAGGTTGCTTTGAATGTCATATGATTCAGAATCAGTTAGGTGTTGCAAAAGTGACACATCAAGAACGACGCACCAGGTATATCGAGGTTTCTGAGCCAAGTCACGCTGTTACCGAAGTCAGCTAGAGCTCCGCCTCTAGCCGCGGTTCCGATTCGGTTTTGTGACTGCCAGGATCGGCTCCATGTTTGAGAAGGACGTATGCAACATTTGCATTCCCCCCACCTGACATCGCCAGATCGAATGGAGACCGTCCGTCCCTGTCCCGGACCGTCAAATCTGCACCGTGCTCGAGAAGCTTGCGAGCTGTTTCTGAGTAGCATCCATCTGGCGGCTTCTGAGTCGTCACAGTGATCCGATCTGATTCAATTGACGCCAGGTGTAATGGGGTTCTGCCGTATTTGTTCTGGGCTGACACATCCGCACCCAGGTCGATTAGCATGCCAGCGACTTCCCAACATCCCCACAGTGACGCCAGATGTAGTGGAGTCGACCCGGACTCGTCCTGTGCTGTCACATCCGCGCCGCGCTCGATCAGCATGCCAACGATTTCGACCTGTCCCTCTGCTGACGCTAGATGTAACGGTGTCAACCCATCCTGGTATTGGGCTGTCACATCCGCACCGCGCTCAATAAGCATGCCGGTGATTTTCACTTGTTTGTTCAACAGCGACAGATGTAATGGGGTTGTGCTGTAGTTGTTCTGGGCTGACACATCAGCGCCAAGTTCGATAAGCATGCCAGCGAGTTCGAGTCGTTTCTTACGCAAGGCCAGATGTAATGGAGTCTCCCCATCTTTGTCCTGGGCTGTTACATCCGCGCCGCGCTCGATAAGCACGGCAGCAATTTGACATTCCCCCCTCTGTGACGCCAAATGTAAAGGAGTCTCCCCGTCCTCGTTCTGGCCTGCCACATCCGCACCACGCTCGATAAGCATGCCAGCGACTTGCAGTGCTCCCTGTTGTGACGCCAGATGTAACGGAGTTGACCCATGCTTGTTCTGGGTTGTCACATCTGCGCCTCGCTCGATAAGCATACAAGCGACTTCCAGTTTCCCCCTTTTGGACGCCAGATGTAAAGGAGTGGACCCGTGCTTGTTCTGGGCTGTCACACGCGCACCGTGCTCGATAAGCATGCAAGCAACTTCCAGTTCTCCCCTTTTGGACGCCAGATGTAATGGAGTCTCCCCGTCCTCGTCCTGGACGGTCACATCCGCGCCGCAATCGATGAGCACGCCAGCGATTTCCACTTCTCCGGTTTTCAAAGCCAAATGTAGTGGCGTCGACCCGTACTCGTCCTGGGCTGTCACATCAGCGCCGCGCTTGATAAGCAGGCCAACAACTTCTACTTGTCCCTCTTCTGACGCCAGATGTATTGGTGTCATCCCGTCATTGTTCTGAACAGTCACATCCGCACCGTGTTCAATAAGTATGCCAGTGTCTTCCACTTGTCCATCTTGTGACGCCAGATGCAGTGGAGTCGACCCATTCTTGTTCCGAGCTGTTACATCTGCGCCGCGCTCGATAAGCATGGCAGCGACTTCAACTTGTCCGTCTGCCGATGCAAGATGTAATGGTGTCGACCCACCCTTGTCCTGGGCTGTCACATCCGCGCCACGCTCGATAAGCATGTTAATGACTTCTACTTGTCCCTTTTTCGACGCAAGATGTAATGGTGTCTCTCCATTCTCTGTCTGGGCGGTCACATCCGCGCCGCGCTCGATTAGCATGCCAGCTAAGTCCACTTGTTTTTCCAGCAACGCGAGATGCAATGGAGTCGCGCCGTACTTGTTCTGCGCTGACACTTCCGCGCCGTGCTCGATAAGCATGCAAGCGACTTCCCGTTGTCCCGTCGGCGACACCCCATGTAACGGAGTCGACCCTTCCTCGTCCCGGGCTGCCACATCCGCGCCGCGCTCGATGAGCATGCCAGCGACATCCAGTTGTTTATTACGCGACGCCAGATGTAATGGGGTCTTCCCGTATTCGTTATGGGCTGTCACATCCGCACCGTGATCGATAAGCATGCCAGCTAATTTCCCTTTTTTGTAAAGCAATGCCAGATGTAATGGAGTCTCCCCGTACCCGTCCTGGGCTGTCACATCCGCGCCGCGCTGGATAAGCACGTCAGCGACTTCCAGTTCTCCCTCTTTGGACGCCAGATGTAATGGGGTCGATCCATCTTTTTTCCGGGCTGTCACATCTGCATCGCGCTCGAGGAGGAGGTGAGCAACTTCCACATGTCCATTTTCTGATGCCAGATGTAAAGGCGTTGCATTATCGGTAGAGCCTCGCGAGTTCACATCTTGTGGGTGTTTAATGATAAGGGACCCTACTATGGAACGCAAGCCCCAAAGCGCGGCATAATGCAAAGGGGTTTTGTGGAGAGGAGGTGGAGACGACCCTGGCCCTCGCCTGTATGATCTCCACGTTTCTTCCGGGTCATGTATCCAAATACAGACCGCAAGATGTGATTTGCTCGAGTCAAAAAGTTGTTTCGTCCCATCTTCAACTCTTTGCGACACACCCTTGAACCGAGTGTGGTCAGCCCAGTGCTCTGCAGCATATTTGGTAAGAGGTAATTCTTCTAGACTGTCCCCGGTAACGGAATCCTTGTCCAGGTGTAACAGAATACCCAAGCAGGCTTGAGCCGCGAGGGTATGAGCATTTATCATAGAAATATGATAACGGCGGAGAATAATGTCGTTTGCTTCAGCAAGGCGGATAGATGTCAAGAACTCTTTCACCGAAAAGTGAGAGAATTGTACGACGTTTCCGGAAGGGTATCCGCCATCAACAATAGCAAGAAAACTGGAGCAGGTAGACAGCACCGCGTCGACTGGATCCTCCAGGCGCCAACCCTCATGAAACTCCGGAATTTGTCCTGTATCGAAGTCGAATGCGAGCAACTCGGCGAGTTCCTTGACACGGAGGGGGCGGCAAGCGACCGCAACAAATTGAAATAGACGATGTGCTATTTCCCACTCCGGCTTTTTGATCTCTCGCAAGGTACGCCGATATGTTTCGTCGAGCGTCTCTGGTAACTCGGCCAGTGCATGTCGTATGCGTGCCGGGATGAGGCCACAAATGTAGACCACCTGACAATACACCCATCTGAACCTACAAAACCGAGATGAGTAAGATGTCAATAACTTAGTGTTGACGCCTTACATCCCGTCGGCCTTTTTTGTGAGGACATTGACGACGAGTTGCTTGTCCTCCGCTTTCCACCTTCTGTTTTTCGCATATGTATTGATGACTGACTCAATGTAGTCATCAATATCCTTCTTTTGTCCAAATTCGTCATGCAGGGAGACAGAGCGGAACATCAAAGAATTGAGGACATCCTTGATGTCAGTCTCTGGTCGGCTGGTGACACAGATTCGCAGATTCGGAATTTTTGACTCGATAAGCTCTTTTAAGAGGTTTAAAACCTCGTCACGGGGTGATGGGACGTCAGTTGTGCTTGGACATTCATCCAAAGCATCGACAACGAGGTAGACAGGCGATTGTCCAGGGAGTTCAAGTAAATTCTTTAAACACCCCACAAGGGCATCATCGCTGGGATGACGCGAACCATCGTCATGTTCCGAGTAGAACTTGAAAAGGATATCACAGTAGGACTCGGATTGATGACAAAGTTGGACCAGGAGGGATGAGAGTAGTCCACGCAGATCCTTTTTTTGATCCTCCCTAAAATCAAAGTAGAAGAAGGCTAGTGATGCAAGCCCTGCTCTCCGCATGGCATCAATGTCCTGGATGATTGCGGAACTAGCCAACATGATAAGTATACAAAACAGGAAATCAGTTTGACATACCAAAGAACGCTCTTTCCCGCACCCGCTACGGAAGGAAATATTCAGCCTTTGGGAAACATAAAAACTGGGCATTAACGGACGTTTCCCATAAACCCATAGAAGGGAACCTGGGGCCTCAGATGCTTTCCATTCCGAAAACGTGATTCCTTGAATGAACCACGCCGCAGACCCGTGGTGGCGTGATTTGCAGGCGATATTATGGTTCTTCCAAGGATCTGGCGGTGACAGCCAACTTCGCGTTCTCTTTTCCAACTTGTCGTCTGCCAAACAATCTCAGCCATTTCAGCCGGAAATCGCAACATTCCAAAAATGACTGACGTCTTGACTTGTTCATGTTGCTTGCGACTTGCTGCATGGTTTCTAATGCTCAGTCAGACACTGAGTTGCTTCACTGTGACCCGCAGAACATACCAAGAGCATCCCTGACAAGGTCGGCCGAGGCCTCGCCGCCTAAAGGAAAGAATGTTCAACGCCGGGTATCAAGCCTGGTAGATTTCCTTACCGTCTATCACCACCCTCATATTCCGGACAAGACCGTAAACAACATCAAGGGTTTGCGCTGCAGTTATCCGAGCCTCATCCTGGGTGAGTCTGTCGAGCCTCTGGAGTACCGCTTCGACATCCTTCTCTCCAAGAAGCTTCTTAACAAGCTTTTCTGTGTCACGTAGAGTCGGATACTATAATACCTCACTGAAGACGGACTCACTTGGTTTTCCCTGCCTAATCTGTTTGGTCACCAAAGCGAGGGCAGAGAGTAGTTCCACGAGTATCTTGACAACCATCTCCGTCATAGCGTCTGTAGAAGGAATCTTTGTGTAGATGTCGAGGCGATTCAGAAAGTGCTCGATCGACTCGAGCAAATCGGCCAATACATCGTAGCTGTCAATGACGCCCTTGACCGCCTAATACGCTTTGGGCGTTACAAAGACATATGCTTAGGGAATAAAGTGAGGTACACACAGAGAACAGGACAGCAAGGCCTGTCTGTATTGCTGACACGGGCGGGAAATGCTATCAAATGAGGGTCAAACCCGCCAAACACCTCATACGTGCAAATGGGCGTACCAGACCGATAGCCCGACCAAGATCGGCGGTGGCAGAAAGTTTATGTAGAACTGATACAGCATTTTTGAGTGACTTCAGGATTTTGTCCTTTCCCCGAAAGTCACTGAAGGCTTGTATTTGTTCACGGAGAATGGCCGCAACGGACTCGACAGAATCGCAGATCTGGAGCTGCTCTGCGAGTGGATGTTCAGCCAAAACTATTCCCGTCTGTTCTTCGTAGTCTTGCAAAGCAGCCTCGAAGAGAACCTGTGAACGAGATGGTCCGGACTGGTCGCTCATGTTGGAAGGAAAAGATATGGAATTGAAAATGTCGTTTGTTTGTTTGAGAGAAATGATGATGGTAGTAGAATCGCTTATCGATATCGCAGGTTTACTTACGCAAGCTAATTGCCTAAAATGATGGGCGTAACTGATGGGAGACCGATAAGCGCTGAGGCTGAACGTTGAGCGTTGAACGCTCGAATGTGATACTTACATCCAGAGAGGAAGGGGTACACAGAACGAGGCAGCGAGGTCTCGGAGACTCCAAAAAATATATATAATTTTCCGCTTTCCTGTGCCAGTGGAGCCCAATCTGCCGTTATGATTCTTATGAAACCCCGCCTCCACCTCCCTGCTTGTTACAGAAAGTACTGAACGCCGTCTCTAAGTTAAATGCGGAGATAGAAGGCTCGTCTAACGGGATGTAAGATAAACAACACTATTGTGAAGGATGGATAATTGGTCGAAAAATGGGAATAGCGGGTTGCGTGAAAGAGACCCACACAAATTAGCCAGAACCTCGTAACTTGAAGGGACGTGATGTTGTGGGGACTGGTGCCGTTGGGCCGTTGGAGATCTGGGTCATGAAGAGATTGTGGGTGTTCTGAGCCGTAGCTGCCGTAGCGACTGGGTCTGGAGAGGATGGCACGTGACACATTTCTGTTTCGTGCGGCCACCCACCCGAGTTCAACGTTCAACATCGGCCCCCCCTCCCCCGAGTCTTTCGGCCCCCGATACGGAATATACTGAATCCTCATCGATGAATTTACTGTGGTATGTCAAGCTCAGAAATAAAATACGGCAAATATCGCGGAAGAAAGCTTTAAATGGCTCTGATCGAGGGCGTCTCGAACATCCAGCCTCCCCAGCCTCTCCAGCCACCGCCCGTTCATCATCTCCTTGCCACCCCGGGTCCTCGATTCTCATTGATGGCCATCTTGAAGGCTTATTGACCGAAAATCAAATTGGGACCGGGAGGGAATCTACCGAAGGAGGCCGATGTACGTACATATTTTGCACGATAGCCTGCACCGATTGTTGACCGGCGCTTATGTAGCCTGGGTGACAATCGACATGCTCCCCGATCTTGCCCTCCTAGGAATATTTGATTTTTATCTGGATGAAGCGGCGATACAGGCGTGGCACAACCTAGTACACGTGTGTCGAAAATGGCGAATCGTGGTTTTTGGGTCACCGCGTCGCCTCAATTTGCGACTTTGCTGCAAAGCCAGAACACCAGTGAGGGATATGTTAGACGTTTGGCCGCCGTTGCCTATAGTCATGAAGGTCTATAGCGTCGACACGTGGGACGACGGTAATATCATTGCGGCACTCGAGCTCAACGACCGGATATGTGAATTGGTCATATTCGATATTCCAAGTTCGGAAACGGAAAAGGCCTTGGCAACACTACAACGACCATTCCCGGCGCTCGCATTTCTGCAGCTTGGGTTCTGGTTACAAACATCGCCAGTGTTTCCTGCTTCGTTCTTGGGTGGATCTGCACCTGGTCTGCGATCGCTCAGCCTCGATCGCATCTCATTTCCAGGATTACCAAACCTACTTTTGACTACCACACACCTTGTCCATCTTCACCTTGAGGAAATTCCCTATTCCGGGTACATTTCAGCCGACGAGATGGTCACGGCCCTCTCTGTGCTGACCAGGCTTGAAAGCCTCTACATTGGATTCGAATCCCCTCGAAGTCGCCCCAACTGGAAAATCCAACCTCCACTTCCGTCGACACGCACTCTTCTCCCCGTTCTCACCAGGTTGGGGTTCAATGGATTTACCGAATATTTGGAGGACCTCTTGGTCCGGATTGATGCCCCTCTACTCGACAATTTGGAGACATTCTTTTTTCATGAACTGGTATTCGACTCTCCCCAACTCATCCAGTTCATCAGTCGCACCCCAAAGTTCAAGACAAACAATGAAGCTTGTGTGGAATTTTCCTGTTTTGATGTTATGGTCACGCTTCCACACCCATTTGACGGAGCGTTTAAGTTGGGGATCGAAAGCAGCCGGTTAGACAGACAGCTTTCGTCTATTGTGCGAGTCTGCAGCTCGTCCTTCATTCAGGCTCTCATTTCCACGGTGGAACACCTCTACATCCGGAATAATTTTTGGCGACCGGATTGGCAAGACGTCATTGAAAACAGGCAATGGCTGGAACTTTTCCATCCATTTACAGCCGTGAAAAATCTCTACATATCCTCGGAATTCGCGCCACATGTCGTGCCTGCCCTGAAAGAGCTCATCGGGGAAAGAGTGACAGAAGTGTTACCTGCCCTGCAGACTCTTTTCTTTGAGGAGCCACTGTCATCGGGACCTGTCCAGGAGACCGTTGAGCAGTTCGTTGTTGCACGACAGCTCGCCGGTCACCTTATTTCCGTTTCTCGATGGAAGTTTGAAGAAAATTAAAGAGCGCTCTTTGTTTCTGTCTCATTTACGTTTGTGCATAATCTACTGGTAGTAATACCGTGTTTTCAATGCTGATTTGGATCAGGTATGCGGCTCGTATGTCTCGTCCGGACATACGAGTGATTTATCTAAGATACGATGCAAACTCGGTGGGAGTCAACGAAGCGACGTATTTTGAAGGACACCAAACATGGAATTCAGTAACTTCAAAACAGTGAGTAGCAACACAATACTCACTTGTTCGGTGGCATGCACCCGTTGGTGGTGTTGGCACACAGAGTGCAACGCCGTGTCCTGCAGGCTGCAGCTGGTCTTGTTCCTGGCGTCAATAATCGTGGCCAAATAGAGGTCACATGACCCAATGTGTACATCCGTGACTAAAACGCAGCACTCTAATATAGAAGTCGTTGTTCTTCGCTCCTTCGATACAAGCACAATGACTGACGTTTGAAACGGGGGCGCCCCTAGAGTTAGAAGGCCCACCTCCTGGAGCATTTGCGACAAAATTTCCATTGTGCAGCCGGATGACAAGTCTGACTCGCACACCAAGACTCGAACCTCTGCATCGTTACAATCATGGTTGTCGCCAGGTACACAGCTAGAGCATGTTGGTGATATCCACCGTCACTTGGTCCATTGTGGTAAGATACCCCAATGCCCCATTGACTGCTCGCTTATCGCCATTGGCCACTGGCAGTCTCGCGTGCGCCGTCCTTGAAATGAGCGCCAGTCAGGCACCCATAGTTACCTTACCTATAAGTCTACCAGGACGCCTCCGATTCCGATGCTCAATGAAGCACTGCAGGGCCATAGTAGCCCTCATTTAGAGAGTTCAAGCGGGTACTCACCTGTTCCATATTCAGATGCCATCCAAAAATGCCAATGCGGCAAACGCGCCCTCGGTGTATTTCCGATGCGCGCGTCTACTTGAGACATCGCACGGCGCCACTTCCACAGCAAGAAACGGCGGCTACTTGGCCCCCAGAAGTGTGATTGTGGTCCATGCCGCCCTGTTCAGAGTCGTGGATCTCATCTTTCAGGAGAGTAACGAGGAAGAGGCGGCGCCCGTTCTTCACAGCATTCTCGAGCTAAATGAATTGTGGTGGGCGCGCATTGCATGTTCAAATGGCTGCGTCTTTCTGTGGGTCACACTGGGGCCGCCCTCGTCCACAGCGCCAAACGTGCTGGAGGCCCGTCCCCATTGTCGCCTTGACCTACCGTTGGCTTCGCAAGTAGATCTGTGGAGTCCGCGACGCAGACAAAGCAATGCGGGATGAGGATTAAAAGTTGCTGTAGAGGGCATGATCCCCCCATCCTCACATTCCACCTTCCACCTTCCATTTGATTCCCCAGAGAGACGATGTCAAGCACACAGAAGTCTAATGATAACCAGAAGAAGCCCCGGCGAGCTAGAGGATCGAACCAGCCAAGACAAAGGTGGGCGTACCTGTCGCCTGTGTAATACTGAAAGTGCTGAGAAACAAGGTCCTACAGCCAGAATACGGGGTCCACGATGCCTCAAAATCAGCAATACCAGAACGCCTCGGTGCAGCCAACTGGGAACCAATATCAACAGCAGGGACAGGTCCACTTTGGTGAGTGTGCTCTAATTTTACCTCTCCAGTATCTTGACGCCTGTCAGGAGCCGGTGAGCAATACGGTCAGCCTGCCACGTCGCAACCCGTGCAAGGAACTAGCTACGGGGCCAACACGCCTCAAATGCAAAGTGCTAGTGCGGGACAGCAATCCCAATATCCGCGGAAAGTTGAATTCCATCCACCCATAACACCAGGTGGCCAACAAGGATATAGCAGCACGTCATCGACGACTATATCAGGGTTGGAAGCCAGAACTGGGGCTGGGGGGATACAAGGGCAGGTCCATTTCGGTGAGTGTGCACCAATTTTACCTCTTCAGTATCTTGACACGATTCAGGAGCCGGTGGGCAATACGGGCTGCCCACTGCATCGCAACCCGTACAGGGAAACTGCGCTGGGGTCAACACGCTCGAAATACAAAGTGACAGTGCGGGGCAGCAGTACCAAAACCCTCAGCGGATAAAATTTCGTTCACCCATAACACCAGCTGGCCGGCAAGTTGATATGGGATATGGCGGCACTTCATCGACGAGTATGTCGGGGTTGGGGGCCGGAGATGAAGGAGTAAGGGAATAAGTGAAGTCAGAAGCACTACGCACACTAACAGGAACATTTAGTCGATGCAAGTGTATCGCTTGGATCCCTTTCTAGTCAACAGGGGAGGGGGGAGGCCTAAAAGAGGCGCAGTAAAACTTTCTCGAGGCCGCCAAGGCTAGTCACGATAATCTGAGGTGAGATTAGTAACTTCTTGAGAGCGCTAGATGCTTAAAATGCAATAGAAAATAATGTAGCTGTCGATAGATCAACTCGTAGAAAATGCCAACCGTGTACAAATACCTCATCACGTGTATTCTAACCCACTTACAAATTACGCAATACTTTATGTGTACTTTCTGTCTTGACGATAAATATTTTCTCATTTACAAATTTACATTCACCTCACATACTTTAAGGTCAGCATTAGTAGAACAACTGCCAGTGGTGCTTTTTCCGGTTGTCTTTGCTTGCAATTTGAACACCCTTTGATTCATTCAAGTTGTAAGACTACAATGTGTCAATGTCCAAATTACTAGGGTGCCCTGGCAAATGGGGCAAGGTCCAACTGCTAAAATTTATGAGAAAGACATGAATGAGCTCATATTTTATTTACGGCTTTACAAGAATTGCTACAAAGTCTAATCTCATTTTCACAGTGAATCAACCAGTCGCTCTTAATCACTGGCCTGATTTGTTGAATAAACATACTACCATCTCAATTTTTGGCTTCAAGTTTTTGCTTTCCTTTTGAAGTGATTTGAACGTGTAGACGGAGCCGGCGTTTAAGTCAAAGACAACTTGCAGACTTGCTGTTCACAGAATAAGCAGAATTGGCAACCTCAGAAGCTTCAATTGAAGGCATCCCCGGAAGGAACAGTTGAACTTGGACATTTTCGTTGTCGAGTGTCTCAGGTGCAGACACAGGAATGTCATGCAGCTCTGTGGATATCTCACCGGGGTCAGCGTGATTTTCATGGGCGAATGGTGGCCGTTCATCTGCGAATTGACAGGATGGATAAACAATGAACATCAAAAGTAGACAAGAGTCACAAGACGGAGTACATACCTCATTGTCACACCTCGCACAAATCAATTCTCGAAGTGTCATTCCAAGATAGTTCCAAGCAGACAGAGCATTCATGCACACCATCCTCTAACTCACAAACGTGATCCAAAAATGTGTGAATTGCCTTTTGTTGGTGCTGGGGAACATGAGGAGGGAGCGAGCATGGAACGAGCTCTGGAAGATTGCAAACAGTTCAACCTTGAGCTGCATTGCCGCCGTTGCCAGACACGATCCCCCTCTCACACATCCTGTGTGTGAACGGCAGAAGCAGAACAGAACATGAGGAAAGGTTGACCATCTTGAAGGAACTGTCCTGGAAGATCGGCTCGAATGCCACCTTCAGGGCAGTCCACATCCATTCGTTCGATGTCACTGGGAAAACCAACTGTGTGATCCTGAACCCAATGGGGGTTACTAACAAGCTGGGGTGACCTGATCATGGTCACTGACAATAGCAATTAATCGATATTAATCAGCCACCGCATCACGGTAGTTTCCGGCAACATTTTCTGTGGTGACTGTCCGACTCGACAGTGACTCGACCTGGTTCTTTTTTCCTCGCCGACTTGGTCACTTGGATAATGAAGCTATCTAGCCATTCTCGGATTCTCGGACCGGAATTCTATCACGATTGTACTGTAGCGAATGACTGCGTGATCCGGGAACGCATCAGCAAACATGCAACTAATTTCAGTCGGTCGCCTGAGATTGTACAACAGTTGCGCAATCTCAGAAACATCCCAAGTAAGGGCTACTACAAAGCATTCTTTTTCTAAACAAGGATTTAGATTCAGCACAGATCATCCCAGGTGGCATCCGTTCATTGTTGACAGGTCGAATTTTCCGTGGAATATTTGTAATCGCACGCATTGATCGAGACGCAGTACTGTTGAAAAGACCGAAGAGATTGGCCAGTCAGCCCGCCAGCCTACGGTGCTGATGTGCAGTACACGTACGGGTTGTCCAATAACGAGGTTGCTACAAGCATCGTTGACATTGTCATTATAATTGACAAAAATGCTCGGCGTGATGTTCCATTTTTCAGCTAGACTATCGCACGTTTGGCTCGTGGCGGTGGCATTGATCGCGCAAACGGGAGTCCACTGTCTCAGGCATAGAGAACCAGCCGAGAGGTCATTGCCTGTTGGCACAAAAAAAACCACTCGTTTGCTTGCTCTTCCTGACAAGCGTACGCAAGAACGTACAATTTATCCCGGGATTCATAGACTGTATCGTAGATGGATCTACATCTGCATCTTGCCCGACCGAGGTGCAATTAGCGCCCTGCCTAGAAACATAACGTTAGTAAGAGGCAAGATGGGACGCTGCTGGGAGACTTACTGAACAGTATATTTCACTGTATGAATAGAAAGCACAGTTAGCTCGTATTGAGAGACAGGCCATTGACGGAAATGAAGCCGCACCGCTGCATTGCGTTCGTGGACCAGTTGCCAGCACGAGGCCAGTCAGGGTGGAGCACAAAGCGAGAGCGGAGACAAGGTAGGCAGTGGACATGGACAACATCCGAGTCATCAGTGCCAGTGAACGAACGGTATGTCTGAGTGCCGAGGCACCTCTGGGGGGATCGCATTATATATTCGCGACCCAGAAAAACCGAGCATGTGAGTTTTGGCCTGGTCTTATATATGAAATGGTTTACCAGCTCAGTCAAGATTTCGATGCAATAAGGCAGCTGCGCAATAAAATTGTGTCCGTAATGCTCTGATGGCACAAGTAAACGATTCTCTTCGTCCACAGACGCGGACATTGTCATGGGGATGACACCCAATGAAAACCGCCGACAAATGGCGCCAATATTGGCGGAAGGATCCTTACAAGCCGGCCTAACAGGTATGACCGGTCACCCGGAGTAGACCTCCTGGAAGCAACGCCAGTCACGAGGAAAATCAAAGCTATTAGTAGCTGAACAAAGAGTGATGCGATAGTGCACAATGGAGCATTTTCTTTGGGTCTATGGTTGTTGTTCGAGAGTAGACCATTTCCGGGCTCAGTTTTTCCACCATCGGAATCGGGGATTAAAACATCGGGGATAACCGATAGCCTCATATAACGCCTTCTCAACTTTGCTTACAGCTACGCGTGCGTGCGCACATCGGCCAATGTATGCGATATATATGTCCCCATTTGGGCCATCAGTCACTTTCCCGGGATGTCCAACGCCCTTCTGCTTGTGCTCCCTCCCTAAAGTATAAAGAATTACCGTGACCATTCCTCGGCGGTGAGCAAATTATAGGTTGTCCACCCGTATGGGCCACAGGAATGCAAGACCCAAATCATACAATGTCATAAAGTGCGGGCGAACCGAAGCCCTGAGGGTCGAGTAATCGGCGAGACTCTTGAGCTATTCTACATGACATCATAAAAGTAGTTTGATCATGGTGATGTTACAGTAAGAAGGTGGGTGGTAAAAGAGATGACGCTAAAAATAGATGGGTTGGAAAGCCGAAACCAGTCTCCTCAGCGAATACGGATCGTGGAAGGGGAAAAGTCGGCTATGTGTGAAATGGAGGGACTGTCACTATGTAAAAAAAGGCATTCAATATTCAACGGTAGTCGAGGTTGCTATAAATATTATCAGAACCAGTTAGTCCCAGCCAGAAACGCGTCTATTCCGAGTGATTCCGAGTGATTCCGATCGAACGTTAGATAGGATTAGTAAATGGAACTGAGGTTAGATCGGGATCTAATCCCATCAATTCCGATCGATTCTTATCAAATCGTCACGAACGTTTGATCGCATTTGATCACATTTTATTTTATAAAACACTGGATAGTATCAATTGGGATCTAATCCCATCGAACTACACGTTGAACGAATCACAAATAATCTTATCTAATGGTACTCTCAATTACCTAATACGTCTTGTAAGAATACACCGGAGCTTGCATGCAGGAACTGGTCGGAGTGGACGCGCAGACACTTGCGCGCAGATGCACTGGGAGAATTTGAATGGAATAAAAATTGATGTTTTTTAAAAGCCTGGAATGGTGGTGTAAGAATGGAGAGCAGAAGGAATATGGGACTTCATACCAGTATCTCTGGCCAATCTCTGGCCCATCTGATCGCCCAGCGACAACTATTTGCTGCCACTGGCAGTGAGTCCAGTGACTCTTTTGCGCGGAGGGCCCCTCTTCGGAGCTGCCTTCGCTTACGGTTGGTAAGATCAATAAGAAGCAAATTGTGTACTCACCTTTCGTTCAGCGTCTTCTCTCTCCTTGTATTTCTGAGAATTTGAAGATACTATGTGTGAGCGTTAAGATAAGATAAGCGGCAGGTTAGACGTACCTTGCCAACATCCTTATCAATGTTGTCCCAGAAGAGATTGAACTCCCCAACGGTGCCCTCGGGGTGTAAAACACACCAATCAAGAGCACACATATTTCTGTGATGGACATCAGCAGTGATACTAGGGCCTTGGAAAGGGCGCGAGGAAAATGAATACCTGGCAGACAATCCGGTCCCAGGTGTCATTTTCTGCATGTGTTGGTACCTCTTCTGGCGCAGTCTTTTCATCTTCGAGTCTGTGGCAGGTGCAGTGGTGGATAGCACATTGGGATATTCTTTGGCCTCGGATGGCGTGTGGACGGTGTCAGGGCTAATAGTCGCTGCCACATGAGGAACTCCCGCGCCCTGCGTTGGCGTGAGTGGGAGAAGAGGTGCTGCCACTGGGGGGACTCCCAGGCCCTGCGTCGGTGCAACTGGGGGAAGAGGCGCTGCCGCTGGAGGGACTCCCGGGCCTGCATCGGTGCGAGTGGGGGAAGAGGCGCTGCCGCTGGAGGGACTCCCGGGCCCTGCGTCGGTGTGAGTGGGTGTGAGGCAACGTGAACTGTAGTAGGCCAGACAACCGGTTCTTCCATGCGTGCGGCTGGGGGGGTGTGAGTTGTTGCAACATCTTGTGCAACGCATAGAATGCGGAAGTCTGTGCGTTCGTTTTCGTTGCCAGTGAATACATTTGCGCTGCAAGAGGAAGGATGTTAGTAAATTCAATGAGATCGGGAGGAACATACAGTGGATCCTTCAATGGTCTCGCCCTTGGCCTTGAAGTACCTACAGTGGGTCCTTCCTGAACATCATTTTCAAGCCAAGATGACGTTGCGATGTTGGTGTCCCCATCCAGCAGGACCTGCACTGCTTCAGATGTGGGATCGGACTCACTGCCCTCGTTTGTGGTCTTGCACCTCTTCTGGGCTGGCTCGTCTGGTTCAGAGTCGTCGGCTGGCTCGTCCAGCTCGGTGTCGTTGGCATCGGACATCTTCTTGTGATACCATTTGTACCATTGGGGATAAGTCTTCGTCGCGAGGTATTGCGCTTTCCATTGATTATCGCAATACTGGAGGACGGGCCAATGTCTCTCCATTTCACGCGCGTATTCGTCTTGTACGCGTCTTGGTGCATCACGCCATTTTTTGGGGGCCAGGCCTCTGGAATAAAGATCCCTCCAGATTGATCTTGCAAATTCTCTGATTTCCGCAGCGCGTTGACCTGAGATTGCTCTTCCGTCGGGTTCCTCGATATATGTCATTGAAACGTTTTCGCCTTGTGCACATCGTGTGCCTCCTCGAATACCCGTATTGGATCCAAGATGGGATGTGTCCTTTCTTTTTGTTTCGGCCTCGATCCATTCATCCTTGGTCCAGTATCGGACACTTGGATAGTCCGATCTCAAACAGATACGCATCGCTAAACCTTGTCCTGGTTGTCCGATGTGGGGTGTATGTGGCGCAAGAAGGTCCTGTGTACCTGGAAGCGTTGCGAGATCTTCTGTACGAGGTCTCTTCATCGTCTCGATGTATGTGGCCATGAGGAGACCATGCGACTCAACAAGCTTGTTGTGAGTCGCCCTGTGTACTACGTGAGAGGATTGGGTGGATGTTGAGTAGTACACTTACTTGAGAAAATTATGATTTTGTTTTTCATTGCGCAGATCCTCCTCCAGTTGGTTGTACCGGCGCATGAGTTGATTATATGCGCTATTTTCCTTGTCTACTAGTCCCATCGATGCGCTTAGACTGTCGTGGATCGAAGATGGAATATTCGGAGGGGAAAGCAGAGAGCCATAGAGAGGGGTAGTTGGTGCAGAACCGAAGCTCCCGGACGAGGGCGAAATGTCGTCGAGCGAAGAGGACATATGAGATGAGTCAGAAGAATTGTATAGTCCATTGAGAACTGTCGCAGTGCGCAGTTGCGCACCCTGGAATGGAGTCAAAGGAGCGGACATTGTGATTTTTTTCAGACCGGTGTACCAGAGACGACAAAAAGAAGAGGGAAAAGAATGGCATTCATAAACGACATGCTGCATCTCACGTGCACGAAGCTTGGGCCGTCTGATTCGGAGACGCTAAGTACAGAAGTAGACTAATGTGGGTACTGGTCGATTCTGGCGCCTGCATTCAGAAACTGCATTCAAAAATCTCATACATTTAAACAGAGGCTAGATCTCACGACTTCTTTGCATTCATCACGTAGATAAAATAAGCGACTGTAGCGATTTCATTTAATTAGTTCCGTATTGGGTAAACCGAGACCGGGGCCAACGGACCGTAGAGATCCGGCACTCAATACTCTGATAACGTGAGACAGGCTGCGAGACATATTATTGTTGTACGCTCTCTATACAACACCTTGCATCTCCACTGCATCTGGATGTTCACCCACATCCATACTCTCATCATCGTCCCCCACACCTGTCATCACTGTAACATCCAACCCGGGTTTTTCAACAAGGAAGAACCGCTCGCGAGTTTCTTGTCCTTCTATCACCGGGGCATGGGGGACCATTGCGACCACAGCTTGAATGGACTGTACCTCGATAAATCGAAGTGCGGAATCGCCTCGATACTCACAGGACCACAGAGTGTTGATAGAGAGATGAAGTAAGCTTGGGTCCGGGTTTGAAAACAAGGAAACGAGTGCAAATGCGGCCTCGCGGTCGTGATCTTCCTGGCCGCGGAGAAGTACAAAGAAACGTACTTCCGCTATCTGTACTTTATCGTTGAGAAGTACCTAAGATAATAAAATATGTAGAATACAGCAAAGAGACAGTATGGCTCACTTTGACCATGCGTGCAGTTCGACGCTTCTCCAATGGCTTCTGCAGTTCTTTCCAAGAACTGTAGCAGATCTGGCCTGTGGGGATTCTGAGCCTTGCCCATCGACGCACAGAAACGCCGCCCATCCTTGAAAGTGTAGGCATAAGTTCACATAACGCGTCTTCCTCTCGTTCCCGCAGATAATATGGACTGGAATCTCGCGCGCGAAGAAGTATATAGCCATCCCCAAGATCTTTGGAGCCACGAGATCCTTGTTCCCCAGACGACCTCTGTGATTCCAAATCCGGAATCATCGCCACAAGGGCATTCACACAGGCACGCCTAATTCCACGTTGAGAGAGATTAGCAAATGGATTTGAGTGCTGCTTGATCTCTTCGCCTAGATTCCCGATGGTTCGCTCAAGAGTCCATTGAGACGAACATATAGGCGGGCCAATGCGAATAACCTCGCGTGGCAAATGCACGAGTGAGTGCATGCAAGGTCGTACGAAATGTATACGGGTTTGCAGGCGTTGGCAATAAATTAACTCGAACTCGTGTGCAAATGATAGAAGTGCGATGTGTGCCTTGCGCACATTGTCTTGGGTGATCCTGTGCTGGTTCATAAGCCGGATCCCAAGGACAAGCTTGCAGTAATTCGTGAAGTATTTGTTGGGGAGCGTGCCATAAAGAAGACCAGGTCCCAGACCATAAAGGTAGAGCAGAAACTCCCAAGCTTTATAACCGCTGGTCAGTTTCTCTGCTATGTTGCGTGGGGGGTGGTCAAACGAGCTGGGAAGGTAATGAAGGGCGTCTGCGACGGCCTGGCCATGCTGTTGCCAGAGGTCGCCGCCACGGAACACTGCCCAATCCCAGGTAGCCTTATCGTCTGGCCTAGTGCAATCTATAGTGCCACACCACAGGCTGATCATGAGATCTGTAAGATTGAGCGAGGCGAGATGCATTATGTCTGAGCCTGCAGAATGAGGTAGCCCAAGCGTCGAGGACCGATCCAGACCAGAGAATATTGAAGGCTTCGATATTCCTGTTGCCAGGCGCCGAGTGCGATACTGACTATCATTGGGTGATGTAACCAGGGTATGCATATTCTCATGATATCGATCGCGTGAAGGTTCTGGGAGATTTGTCACATCGATGTCTGCGCGCGTGCAATCCAGGACATCGTAGTCAACAGGCTTCAAGAGAGCTGGGAAGTAATGCTTCCCATGATGCTCGCGACGCCCACGCATACCGCAGTATAGACGGCAGCCATGCTTGCCATGATAGCCAACAAGCCCGGTAATGTGCATCATACCAGGCCCATCAGCGGTGATCAGTGCAAGAAAAACCTTGGAGAGAACTTCGCGCTGAAGGGCCACATCCCAGATCCGAAGCCCCTCTCTTTGGATACCTGCCAGGTGCTGGAGCCCAGGGAACAGAAATGAGTCAAGGTTCTTGGGGTTGTTTGGCCCAGGAATAAACCCGCCAATAAAGACATGGCGCTTTTTATAGCGCTGAGAGGGAGATAAATTGACTAGCACCCAGATATAGATCCAACATGCCGAGACCTTCTTGGCGTAAAGTTGGGCTCCATCGATTGAGAACATCAAAACGATGTCATCTTCTTCAATGCGCCCATCCCGAAATGCCGCTATGAAGTCAGTGCCATGCAGGAGATCCGAGTATTCGTCCATACAATCATCCAGTTCCAGATGTGCAAGAACGCGAGATCTCTCCTCGCGTAGATAATGCGCCTGAGAGGCGCTCTCCGGTGAGCGGTACAACGCCTGCAGTTGCGGCCCAATTGGGATGGTGTGGAATTCCTGGCGAGGAATCCTATCCCGTCCAGAGCTTGTTTGAAGCCTAAACTGGTCGTATCGTGGCTCTGAGCACACAGGGCAAACTTGAAGATCCAGAAAGGGTCCGGTGTAAGCGATGCAGGAGTTGACGCACATATGGTGTATAATAGACTCTACACCAGTCATATCTGCCACAAGCCGCTTGATCCTGTAGTAGCTGGGAATGTCTGCACCTGGGAAACAGTCTAGTATAGGTGCACGGTTTGCCTCATAAGTCATGTCTGAGGGGTTCGCCAGATAAAGCCTTATTGCCAGTCGCGTGTGCTTGTCGATATCTATGTCAGGGTGTTCGCGAAGTGGATTCCGAAGGCGATGAAGTGCCTCGTCGGACATCCCCAGAGTGGCATCATCCAGAGTGGCGTCCTGGAGCGCTTTCACGAAGTCCACAGCTGTTTTGAGATTGTCCAAGTGAATGATATCCTGTAGCCAAAGGTCTTCAACATCTCCAGGGGGAAGATCAAACCGGACAGGATCTAGACGATGATCCAGGTCCTCTGCTGGTGTGGCTCCAGAGGGCTCAATGCTGCCAGATTGGGGAGCGTCCGGGAGAATCCCAGATTCTGGATCAGTATGCGAGCAATCAGATTGTACAGATGAACCAAGAGTCACATCATGCTGAGTAGATCGGTTAGTGAATTCAATGGCCACAGTACATCCTCCCAAAGACCATACACGAACAGTACGACTGATCTCGCCTCCTGAATAGCATGTTCGTTTGTTTGGGCGACCACTCGTAGTGTATGTGTTCTCGTTGGACGGTCCAGCTGTATGCGCGGACCTCTGGGCTGCATCTGATGATGAACTCGATGTGCGCACAACAATCGGGTTGGCACTGAGAAAATCCCGCATTTCTGAGGAGAAGTGAGACAAGTGATTCCGGAATGGCTTGTGTCGATAGTAAGTGGTCTTGCTAACTTCTCGTTGTTGACCGCCGCAATGTTCTTTGCAATCGCAATGGTATTTTGTTTCCATAGATTGAATGATTTAGTGTATATTAGGCTATGTCAAGTATGTGTATCTGGAAGAGGCGTCGAGATCGTTAGGAGGAAATGGGGGCAACGAAGAAATAGACGGCTTACAAAGTAGCATACATCGGGGACCCGGACTGGTAGATCTGCACACCCAGATCGCAGACGGGACAGAGCACCTGCCCCACAGGCTACAGCCATGCGCGTGTGCGCCACTGTTCAAGAAGGCGGAATCTGGCCTTGCAAGTGCAATTGAATTCCGATTTTCATCGATAAGATCTCGGAATAGTTCTATGATCCTTTTCATTTGTTTTCGTTTGATAAATTTCTAATCGGATCAAACAAGTATATATCTAATAGATAAGAATTTACGTCCTTCGATCGGAATCGCTCGGAATCGCTCGGAATAGACGCGTTTCTGGCTGGGAGTTAGTAGTTGAAAAGGTGACAATGTGACATATCAGGAATAACGCACTAGAAATGTTGAAGTTACCGGCATCTGAGTCAAGTTACACACGACAATCACCCGGCGATGTCTCCACCCACAGTTCGATATTCATGTTGCAAGGATCGGCTCCATGGTCGAGGACACGTGCAACTTTCTTATTCCCCCGACGCGACGATGCCAGATCAAATGGAGTCCTCCCGCTCTTGTTCTGGACTGTCACATCCGCACCGTGCTCGAGAAGCTTGCGAGCAATTTCTGTGTAGTTCTCCTCTGGCCGCTCCGTAACCCAAACTGGTTGAATCGACACCAGATGTAATGGTGTCGACCCATTTCTGTTCTGGGCTGTCACATCCGCGCCGCGCTCGATGAGCATGCCAGTGACTTCCACTACGCCCTGTTGTGACGCCAGGTGTAACGGAGTCGACCCGTCCTTGTTCTACAGATGTAATGGAGTCTTGCAGTATTGATCCTGGGCTGTCACATCCGCACCGCACTCAATAAGCATGCTGGCGACATCCTTGTCCAAGTGTAACAGAATTCCCAAGCAGGCTCGAGCCGCGAGGGTATGAGCATGTATCATAGAAATATGATAACGGTGGAGAATAATGTTGTTTGCTTCAGCAAGGCGCTCGGACGTCAAGATCTCTTTCACCGAAAAGTGAGAGAACTGTACGACGTTTCCGAGACGGGATTCGCCATTGACAATGGCAAGAAAACTGGAGCATGTAGACAGCACCGCATCGACTGGATCTTCCAAGCGCCAACCCTCATGAAATTTCGAAATTGGTCCTGCGTCGAAATCGAATGCAAGCGACTCGGCGAGTCCCTTGACACGGAGGGGGCGGCAAGCGATCGCAACAAATTGAAATAGACGATATGCCATTTCCCATTCCGGCTTCTTGATCTCTCGCAAGGTACGCTCATATGTCGCGTCGAGCGTCTCTGGTAAATCGGACAGTGCATGTCGGATACGTGCCGGGATAAGGCCACAAATGTAAACCACCTGACAATACACCCATCTGAACCTACATCATAAAAATGAGCGAATCATCAAGAACTTAGTATTGACGCCTTACATACCGTCAGCTTCTTTTGTGAGGACGTCGATGACTAATTTCTTGTCCTCCGCTTTCCACCGTCTGTTTTTTGAATATGCATTGATGACCGACTCGATGTAGTCATCGATGTCCTTCCTTTGTCCGCTCTCGTCATGCAGGGAAACGGAGTGGAAAATTAAAGGATCGAGGACATCTTTGATGTCAGTCTCCAGTCGGCTAGTGACACATATTCGCAGATTCGGAATTTGTGACTCGATAAGCTCCCTCAGGAGGTTTAGAACTTCGTCACGGGGTGATGGGACGGCGGATGTGCTTGGACATTCATCCAAAGCATCGACAATGAGGTAGACAGGTGATTGTCCAGGGTGTTTAAGCAGGTTCTTTAAACAACCCGAAAGAGCATCGTCACTGGGCTGGCGCGAACCCTTGTCATGTTCCAAGTAGGACTTGAAAAGGATAGCACAGTAAGAGTCAGATTGATGACAGAGTTGGACTAGGAGGGACGAGAGTAGTCCACGCAAATCCGTCTTTTGATCCTCCCTAAAATCACAGTAGAAGAAGGCTAGTGATGCGAGCCCTGCTTTCCGCAAAGCATCAATGTCCTCGATGATTGTGGAACTGACAAATAAGATAAGTTCTCGAGACAGGAATATCAAAGCTTGACACAACAAAGAACGCTCTTTCCCGCACCCGCTACGAAAGGAAATTTTCATTCCCTGGAAAAGCACAAACTGCAAATTAACGAACGTTTCCCATGAACCCATAGAAGTGAATCACGAGGGTCGGATGCCTTGCATTCTGAGAACGTGTCGCTCTGAACGAACCATGCCGCAGACCCGTGGTGGTGTGATTTGCGGGCGATATTATGGTTCTTCCAAGGATCGGGCGGTGACAGCCAACTCCGCACTTTGTCCTCCGACTCCTCGCCTGCCAGACAATCTGAGCGATACCACAGAAATCGCACGTTCAAAAATGACTGACGTTTTAACTTGTTCCTGTCGCTTGCAACTTGCTGCATGATTTCTGATGCTCAGTCAGACACCGAACTGCTTCGCTGTGGCTCGCAGAACATACCAAGGGCTTCCCGGACACAGTCGAGTGATGCCTTTCCCCGATGTTTTTCCGATGGGTTTAGCGGGATGGGTGTGAGAGTCCCGAATTGACGGGCTTGAAAGAACATTTGCTTAGAAGGCACGTGATATTGCCAGCCCCGTTCGCGTACCAGGGTCATGAAGGGAATATGCGAAGTGCCCGCTCCCGTGCGAACGCGATAATCCATCTGTTTCTCATCCGCGGTACCTCAGATTGATGACACCATCTTCCGATCCTTCCTAGGAATCACCGATCCTCGACGCGAGTCAGCACATTCAAGGCACTGGCAGGCCACTCTGCTTACTCCACTGGCAAACGGCGGCCGGAACCACTTGATTATTCACAACGATACCATACAAATGAGTTGGATCATGGAGATGCTAAGAAAGTGTGGTCACTTGTGTTTCAGCCTCGCACCCGGCGGCCATCATTTGGCTCCTGAAAGTCACGGTTTCAGGATCCGAATGTTGGGCCCGGGTGCGGGTGGCAAGGTAAATGCAAATGTAAATGGGTTAGAAAGTAGAGAGCATTGATTAATCATTGAGCTCCCATCACGTCGCCTTCTCCGTTCCAGAGAGAAACGGCTATAGAGTGACTGGAGTCTCAGTACTCAGTGACCAGAAGAGCTGTCGCGCGACAACGAACTGCCCGATAGCAGCGCTCCTCGACGGTCCAGATGGAGTTAGTCCCTCCAAGAAAGACTTTTCAGGTCGGGAAACACTCCTGTCACCCTGTCCTCGACGAACTCTTGCAGGGAGTGCGTGATACGTGGCACGAATTCTTGGGTTGGGTAGAGGTCTTTCAGGGCGTCAGATGGACGTAGAAGTTTCGGCCATTGGCCGTCCTCGACTTTGTGTTGCCAATAGTATAATTGCGAATGTATTCCTCTCGCTGTGTCAGAGCTGTTCCAATGAGGCAATGGGGGACTACAGATCTGCGTCAGAGACAAAAGCTGTCAATCTGACTCTCTGCATGAAGAGGTTCTCGTCGTAAGCCCTTCTACGGTAAGTGCGAAGAGGTGTGACAAACGCTCGAACGGTGTGGGACCAAGCGTGGGACTGATGAATTGGGCGTGTTGTTGAGTCGAATATGAGTTGACGGAAGAGTCTTGTACTCAAACTAGCAGAACAGAGGGTTATCGATCCGAACCTCCGAGTATTTGCTTACCTTGAAACCCCAACCAGACCACCAGGTGAAAGCTGGATATCGGTGGATGTTGACGTCGGCATTCCCAGTCAGGATCCGAATTCCAAGGGAAATGAATCGAGCCTGTTCAACATATCATCGCCCCAGGTAAAATTTCATGGGTAAATTTCACCTGAGGCGATGATGTATTTCACGGCTCGTGATAGGGAGTTTTCAGAGATGGAGGTCCGAGTCAGTGGAGTACTCTTGCATCCTTCCGCGCAAGCTTCCGCGTGCGGCGTGCTCACAAACCTTCTCACTGGCAGTCACTTGGTCAGCTGCACGCAAGCGTAGAGGTGATCAGGTCGTCCTGCAGGATCGATTCCGATTGGGTTCGTGATCGAGGGTCAGTTTCCTAAATGGAAAATCTGGTGCAGATCCGAATCAGCGCCGATTTCGTCATCCAGATTTGTCAGCGCCATGGATTCGCGACGGCGCTGCGACTGCGACTCGGAAGACATCCCCCAATTACAAACTCGGAACCATGCGCTGAGACCTTTTTTTTTGGCCGATGACTGCGACCAGTCCTGTGTAAACGACACAAGGGTGGCCGGGCATCTAACGTCTGTCACCATCTCCACCACCCGGGCCCAACCCGTACCACCACGTTCTGACGTTCACGACGACATCCACGTCCACTCGTCCACAACGTGCCGTCGACACGTGAAAAGACTCTCGAACTATTGAAGGAAATATTGTCATTGAGTTTCGCCTTATAAATCTGCTGTCCTGCTTCACTAGTCGCAGTCTTAGCACAGAGATCGGCATTCGAGCCATCCACAATTATACCAAAATAAAACACCGTCGACTATATTTTAGCCGTCATTGGCTCGCATGGAGAATCTGTGAAGTGGAAAGAAATGGATAGATGCTTGGTTGTCGATGCGCCCTAGGTACGGAGATACAGAATGTGAGGCCTGTGAGGCCATCAGTGTGCTGTGTGCGCCCTTCCCTCTTATTGAACTTGTCTATTATCTGAGTTTCGTGTCCTGCCAGCTAAATGCAACGATTCGCTGTCTCCCATACAGTGTGCGTCACATCTTAGATGAATCACTTGAATGTTCGGACAAGACATACGTGCTGAGCCGCGGCCGCATACTGGTCCAACCGTCCAAATCAACATTGAAAACAGAAGGCACGCCCGTGGTCCCCTCAAATGCCTTACTGCCGCCATTCCGCCGCTTTGCCCCTAGGAGCCCGCGAAGACCCTCACAGCTAACTTTGATACCGGAGGAACGATTTCAAAGCTCAAGGCCGACAAGCACCGGGAGGACCGCACGCTTCAGTTTGGTTATCAACTCTTTGGACAAGGACTTTCAGTCGACATTTAGTATTGGACAGGCTTTGTAGAGGGTAACATTCCACAGTGTCTGGGCTGGTGAAATTGGAATTCACTGATGAGTTTTCTGCAACGCACGTCGCGGTCCATAGGGATGTACTCACCCAAACGTGAAACGTCTCGAGCGCTGGGGAAATTAGGCTCGCCACTTGACGAGGCTAGCAAACGGCTATAAGAGAGCTATGAGACTTGCAGTAAGCAACCAAGCTTATCGCAAACTCGCACGCGTCACCCAAGGCACCTCCGTAGCATGATCCTGATGACAACTCAGTAGCCGATATAAGGACTTTCCTTACACTAACACTCGCACCACGTCGGGGAGTTTTATGTAAAGTCTTCCCCAGCTGATGAGCAGAATGAACCAAGACCTATTACAGCCTCGCCTGGCACAGTGATGATCAAACGCAAAATGGGATGAAATATCGAGAACAACTAGATAAGAGGTAAGGCTAATTAGGAGAATTGTGATTACAGTAAGGTGTATTTAAGTATGTGAGATAAATGCGAGTGGATGAGAAATTATCAAGATGAGATTACAGTATTGTAGCACGGTACGGTAAGTTACTTGGTAAGTTGGTGATTGTGAAGCCGAATGGAATAACAAAAGGTATGGATGCACGTGATGGGGATCAACTTCTACTCTCGGAACGGTATTGTTTGCACGATTGACGTTTTTCTCACCACCCAGGTAGGTTCGCCCCAGGGCCTATAAAACACATCGACAGCCACGCTAAGTGTTCAACACTCTCAGCCTCAAAACGTTACCGATCTCACCTCGAACGCTCGTGGCAACTAGCCCTGCCGGCCTCGAGAAGGCTTCGGCGGCTTCGGCGCGCCGCCTCTGTTGTTGCTAGGCGTCCCACCCCTGCCTGGTCGAAAGGCATCATCAGTTCGAAACATTTGCATCGACTAAATGTCTTTGTCAATGAAGGTAGTGCTTCGACATTCATTCATACACTTACCCCTCCAACCCCAGCTCCGGCTCCGGCACCTTGCCCCGACGGAGTCGTCGATGCCGTCCCGCCGTATCCTTGGCCGTATCCAACAGTTCCTTGCTGCCCCCTTGGCGTTATCGGTGCGCGCCACTTGAAGTTGGTGGATTGTTGGGTCGCTGGTTGCCCCGCACTTGCGGTTTGGGTCTGATAGGTGTTGGACCCGGTGGCAGCAACCTGCGCTGGCTGCGACGATGTGATGGGCTGCCCATATGACCCTCCGCCCCCTGAATGGTGTCAGGGTGGTGAGGTAAAATCCCTGCGCACACACTCACCGTAGAACTGCCCCTGCTGCTGCTGCTGCTGACTTTGTGTGCTAGCTGGCGCCGCACTGGCAGCGTTCGAGGTCTGAGGACTTCAGGAGTTGTTGCTCAGCACTTTCAGTACCACGCTGGTGACGGGAACTCCTACCTTTGCACGGGTCGCCATTTTATCTCGGCGGTGTTGCTGGTGTTGCCGGTGTTCTGTGTCTTCTTGGAGTTGTTCTTCTTCTGAGGAGTCGACATGTTTCTAGAATCGATGTAGGGAGGAATTGGAGGATGGGGGAGTACGCCTTCACTCGGTCGGATTTTAATCTCGCTCCCCTGCATTGCATTTTCTTTGCCGCAAGCCCCCATACCAATAGTTCATGGCAGGCCAAAGTAAGTCGGGGCATCTCTCAGAGACATCTGTCCTAGGGATCTCATAATGCTAACATGTGCCACAGATTAAAGTTGTACACGCAACGCTCATAAGGACCTCTACTAGATGATGGGGAAGAGGGCCTCGCACACAGTCCACCCCCTTCCTCACAATCTCGCTCTCTTCCTGCAAGGAAAGCAATCCGCAACCCCCGAACAGAAAAGATCCCCAACCATGAAAGAGAGGAGAACTAGAGATCAGATCTCTTGTTCTGGGGCGGCCTGGGGCCAAGTGACTGCGGCCTCACGTTGTGGAGGAGAATGGTTGTGTCTCTGGCATCTCAAATAGGCCCAGGACATCGTCCGAAAAGTTCCGGCCGCCTGGGAGTGGCGGGAGAGTGGACGTCGCTGGGCGGTTAGCGGCATTCGGATGGTACCGTGTGAGCACGTGTGCGGGTGAGGCGGTTGGGCCACATCCATTAGCGCGAAAAATACCGCGTCTGGCGAAGAAGTTTACCGGAAGGGGCAATTTACACCGCCACCCACATTGCGGCTAAAATTGTGCCCACCCAAGAAAGCCGCCAGGCCGACTGGATTGACCCTTGTTCTTCGGAGCTTCGTGACTACTAGGCGCCCATTCCACACCTCGCCCGCCTATAAGATTGTGCGACCCGCGCGCTAGTAATGGCACCCAGCTGGCGCACAGCTTACAGTAATGGGCCTTCGGCAACTCACATGTTTATTCGGAAATGTTTTGCGCCGAGGCATGTTCATAATATACAAAATAGTGACCTTCAACTTGAACAGCGTCCTCCGCTTTCGATCACTCTGTGCCAGTGTACCTGCCTCATTCACGTTGAATGCCGTACAGTACAGTATTTCTCTTAGCTGTGTTCTCTCTAAGCACATCTCTCGAAGTTTGGAGAGGTTGCAGTGAGCATAAATCAAAGGGCACGGGCGTGCGACAGGTCGGTTATGGCCCAAACAGAAACAAAGCTCGGAAACGACAGGGATGCCAGGCGCTGGACTTGCGCTGCGGAACACCCATATCTAGTAGGAGCCACGCCGGGGGGGCTGTTATAGTCAGTTATTATCCAGTGGTGGGCCACGGAACGGTATGTGCGGGCTATGTATAGCAGTGTTAGGTATTCTCGGTGTTACAGTATTCATGGCTGCGGTCCGAGCCGCTAAGCGATGGGGCAAAACAACTTTCCCTCTACCACAAGTAGCACAACGATTTCCGTCATAGGAAATATTTGGTTGAGGAAGAGTCACTGGCAGGAGGTGCGGAGTAATCGGAGTATATAACCTGACACAGGCTTTTGCCACCCCCCTCCCTTTTGACCCCGGTCCATTCCCCGCCCCTCTCACAGTCTCCGCGAAGGCTGCGTTCCATTGGTTGTACATTCTCTTCGCGGTGCGAGTGCAAGAACGAAAGACATGCTGGTTGGTTGCAAAGCGCACCTTGTTGTTCCACCGTGTGTACACTTGTTTGTGTCTATGTTCGTATCCATGCATGAGTGTACGTATGTGTGTCTTTGTATGCATGCTTATACGACAATCCTGACCTCAGGTTGACGCTGGCCGCGGCATCATAGGATATGGGCATGTGCAGGTGGTCGTTTGTACCGCGGCTTAGCAGACAAAAGCCCTATCATTGACCTGAGGAGTATGGATTTGTTGGTGAGTCATACGCAGTGTTTCCCTTCACAGTACCTGACGATAAGTAACGCGCGAAATCAGAGCTCAGTCGTCAGCCTTTCGAGAGAATTGGACCAGACACAAGCGCACTTTAGAGCATGAAGGACGAGGCGTTGTGTCGTCCACACCATTGTGCCACATCATGACGATGCGTTGAATATACGTACGCAAGCTCACCCTGGGCATACGGGCTAATGCATAAAAACCGTATGTAGTAGATCCACCGCTGGGGTGATCTGAAAAAATGAACACCAATTTCGACTCATTTCTCATCCGCATCGATCTCGGCGCCGTGTGAGATGGTGCACAGTAGGTGCGTAGCTCATTCTCCCCATCTTCAAATACAATGTGCGATGTTTTTGGATGGTCCAGCAGCCAGGAAGAAATCGGAATGCGAAACATCGGGAATCCTCCATGCCGTATTGCCCAAGTTCAGATCGCCGCATTCCTCTCATGTCCTCCTCCCCTGTATCCTCCCCGTCTCGGTTCACCTTCATCGTCATCATCGTCCTCGATGGCTTTGGCGCAATATTTGCTCGTCGCACCCTAACCGTCGTCTTTTTTCCACCACCCGTTTCATCGTTTTATCCTCCCTCGCCATGCGACGCGCCGTCAGCTGCGCCTTGAGAACGCGCGTCCGCGCAGCACGCACGCCGGCACGCTTTTGTCCTGGCCATCGAAATTATTATAACTGTTTACATCCGGGTCGCGGGTGAGGAGACCAGTATCGATGTCGGGGTCGGGATCTGTGTACGGTGCTTGTGCTGTGCGTAGGAGCCGAGAGTGTATCCATCATCTTGATAGACTAATTTACCATCTTGAACTTGTCCCACATCCCATCAGTTCAGATACAAAGATCATTTCGCCGTCGCCCCGGGGTCTACCAACCATCATTCCCTTCCTCAAGGTCCAACATAGTTGGCCATCTTCCCGCAGATGTCCCACGAGATAGACATTCAAACAGCCACGCAACGGCAACAGCGTTCTCTCAATTGAATACCTTTTGCTAGAGCCTGTTCTCGTCGATCGTCTCTGTGCTTGGCCTACATCGATCCTTGTCATATCCTGCCAGCTCGAAGTCTGATGATGACTCCTTCTCGTAACCTCATTCATAGCCCCCCTTGATGTCATCGAAGACACAATCGCCGGCAAGCCCAAGCCCCCAACTACTCCTTCGTCACACTTTCAACGTCGTATCTCCGTCAGAAAATGAACTTGTTTTCCCCTCCCAAACTCGCTCGTTTTCAGCCATCCTATCATCTTGAACTCCAGCATCGGGCCAGAGTCGTCTCTTCGGCTTCGGACACGAACGGGCGCTTGTTCCGGCGGACAAGCTGACGACAAGTGACCACAGGCCTCTGCCTCGGACTTCTCGGTCGATGGCTTCCTGGGCTTTGTAGTACGAATGCTTTCTCACCCTGCAGTCTACATGAGCCGAGACATGCCGGGGGTTGGAGCCAAGTCCACATGGAGGCTGCTTTGCGGGAGAGTCGAGGATAAACTGGGAGGGTATACCAGTGGTGCTTTCTCGCAAGCATAATGACCGTCTACTTGGTCTGAAATGCCTTGTCTTTCCCTGTGGCTTAGTTTGCTGGTAAGTCTGCCATACAATCCGTTTGCCTGTGGGTGTATGACAGTTTCTCATATCTCAATTCCACAGCTTACCCTGCAGCGCCTGTTCTCATCATCGCGGATTCTCCTGCCCTCGTGCTCACTTTCAGCTCTTCTTTATTTCTGCTCGCTTCGCTGGTGAGTATTACTGGGACGTCCCCGAACTCTCGCCCGGTTCTTGCGAACTGCATGCCCTTCCTTCGTCTCTGCCGGCTACCTGACCCCTCTTCCACCCGTCTGTTACCAACGCATAAACGGAAGGAAAGAAGAAAACACAAGCCGCCGCGATCCTGACACAACTCACTCTCACACAACATCTACCCTGCCCTACTCCAGTACGCGGAACAACGTGTGATCGGACGTGCGCCGATGACCTTCGTTCAGAATGTCGCGCCATCCTGCGCGGCCGCCGGCGCCCAAGGGCCTACATCGTCTGGGCGGACTCCGCGGAAGAGCATAACGACGCGTTGCATGTGATGTTCGAGTGACCAAACGCAGGGGACGTATTCGCACTTGATTAAATTCTGCAGCCAACATCTGCACGGCCGCCGGCGCCCAAATATTTAAGCCCTCGGGAGTGCTTTAAAGGGCTCCCGTCCGTTTCCGTTATGAATTTCTTTTGTTTTTGTTTGGGGGCGTTCGTCGGGGTTGGTCTCTGCGTGGTTTTTGTGCTCGTGCTGGGGCTGATGCGAAGGAGACGGGGTCAGAGGGCTTGCAGGTGCCGGCAGAGGAGGTATGGGAGTGCATCCATCATCCGGTATGGGTTGCGCATACGTATGGCCGAGAGTTCAGAGCACTGTGCTGTACTGTACTTTACAATAGCACAAGACATTCAAAATGCGATTAGAGATTAGAGATTAGAGATTAGATAAGATCAAGGCTAGGCCCAATCATGCCCTGCGCCCGTCTACATGGGCGGCCTTCCCCCAGATATACCATCGATTTGTATCCTCAACCCTTGTTTTCCCTCCCTCCCCTCAGCCTATCCCTCTGAACAAAAGAACGCGAACAATCCGCTGTCGTCATGTCGTCGACTCGACAAGCAACATCCTCCACATCTAACGTCCAATTGATCATCGATGGCTTGACCGATTACGCCAACATAACCGGAATAGACCTTTCCAAGAACCCATTTTCCGTCACGCTCGAACAGTCAAACTCTCCTGAGGCTATCCTGCAACTACTCCAGGGACGGGAGAAAGCTTTCAAAGAATATCGCGATGACAATCGGAGATTGATAAATTGCCTCAGCCCAGCAGTAAAAGTCCTCCAAGCATTCTCGGGAATTTTGGGCGAGGCGGCCAGCCTGGTGAGTCACACATACCATCTAGTGTGTCTTTGAACATGACCCCGTCAGATCCCCTTCCCACCAACGAAAGCATTGTTTGTTGGGTTCGATGTCCTCCTTGCTGTACGTTTCGTAATATGCTCTTCAATCAGTTCCCTTGTGACGTATGAGTATACTAGGCTGCCGGTGGGGTCTCGTCGAGTTACGATGCCCTACTCGATCTTTTCGAGTGTTTGGGGAATTTCCTCAAGCGCCTGGAGATCTATACGACGATCCCACCCACTCCGATAATGACGGATATCGTCATCAAGATAATGGTTGAATTACTTTCAGTGCTCGCTCTAGCTACAAAGCAAATCAAGCAGGGGCGGTTCAGTAAGTGCGCTGTCACATACATTGCGTGTGGGCTCAATGTGTCACAGAGAAATTCGCGAAGAAGCTATTGGGGGACAGCGAAATAGAGTCTGTACTCCAGAGATTGGATAGATTGACCCAGGACGAGGCTCGAGTGACAGTTGCACAGACCTTGGGCGTGGTCCATGGCCTTGTGGGTAATATGAAGGTGGTGATGGAAGGTGCGTAATATTTGTATGATTGTTTGCTGATGTCTTCTGAGCACCTTGTTACGTTAGATGGCAAGGCCTCAACAGATAGTATTCGACAGGATTTGGGTATGTGTCACCTAGAACAGGCGTCCCCGCACTGACTTGGATTCATAGTCGCTCTCCACCAAATGTTAAACGAAATGAACAAGATGAAACGTTTGCCTTTCTCCCCATCTTTGGTTGTTAAGTCTGATAGTATCTTGCAGGTGACCAGCTGCAAAGAGACGTTCAACACTGGCTCTCCCCCCCTGATCCGTCGATGAACCACAACTTCGTTTTGAAAGCACGACATACTGGAACTGCGGCGTGGTTCTTCGAGAGCCATGCATTAACAGAATGGAAAGCGACTGGGTCATTCTTATGGATTCACGGTAAACGTATGTTGTTTTTGAACCACCAACAAGTGTGTTGCATTAACACTGTAACCTGTTGATCTTAAAGCGGGGGCGGGGAAAAGCACACTTCTGTATGTCATGATTTTGTGGGTTGATTCGAGGCTATTCATGATGCCTACTAGATCTGCAATCATTCAGGACATCGAGGGCATGCACGCAGCAGGATTGGCCACGATGGCCTACTACTACTTTGATTTCCGGGATGTCAAGAAGCAAGACTGCTATGGCCTCCTGTCCTCCCTCATTTTGCAGCTTTCTGCGGAATCAGATTCCTGTTGCAATATCCTGTCTCAGTTATATTCAGACAACTCTCGTGGCATCCGAAAACCTACGATGGGCGCGCTCAAAAATTGTTTGTCAGACATGCTGAGTCTGCCAGGGCAAGGCCCTATTTACATCATTGTCGACGCTCTCGATGAATGCCCGAATTTGTCGGGGACGCCGTCCGCCCGCGAGGAGGTCTTAGCACTCATTGAAGAACTTGTTGATTTGAAACTTCCGAATGTACACCTATGTGTGGCTAGCCGGCCGGAGATGGACATCCGAGTGGTGCTCGAGGAGTTGACGTCTCTCAAGATTTCTCTTCATGACGAGAGTGGGCAAAAGGAAGACATTTTCGAGTACATCAAGTCTATTGTACGTTCAGACCGGAGCATGCGAAGATGGAAAGAGGAGGACAGGCAACTTGTTGTCGATACTCTGTCTGAGAGAGCGGATGGCATGTAAGTTTTCTCTTACTTCGTCTCGTCTTAAGATTCACAATTAATGCTCGCATGATCCTGTAGGTTCCGCTGGGTTGTCTGCCAAGTTGATAGACTCCGTCGCACCTTTCCTGCAAGTATTCGGAGTGTGTTGGACGACTTGCCGAAGACACTGGACGAAACATATAGCCGTACCCTGCTGGGAATCGATGAGGAGAAAAGAGAATATGCACAACGACTCTTCCAATGTCTTACGGTGTCTATTCGCCCTCTTCGCGTCAAAGAACTTGCGGAAATTCTCGCAGTTCGGTTTAACAAAGCGGCGCACCCTACATTTAATACAGCTTGGCGTCCAGAAAACGCAGAAGAAGCGGTACTTTCCGCTTGTTCTAGTCTCATCGCCATCGTCGATAGAGAAGGCAGTCAAGTTGTACAATTCTCGCACTTCTCCGTCAAGGAGTTCTTGACATCGGAGCGACTCGCGACAGCCGAAGACCGGCTCTCATACTATCACATTCTCCCCGAACCTGCGCATATCATCCTTGCACATGCTAGCCTCAGCGTTCTTCTCCAACTCGATGACAAAATCAACAGAGATACCATCGGTCACTTTCCCCTCGCCCCGTATGCCGCGCGTTACTGGGTCAATCATGCCCAATTTAGGGACGTGTCCTCGCACATTGAAGAGGTCATGGAGCGTCTGTTTGATCCCGCAAAACCACATTTTGCGGCATGGGTCTGGCTACACGACATCGACCGTTATTGGATAGAGCCCATGTCGAAGATACACCCGACGCAACCTGAGGCCTTGCCTCTTTATTATGCCTCTCTCTGCGGGTTTTGTGGTCTCGTGGAGCATTTGATCGCTTCCCGTTCTCTTGACGTCAATAGCAGGGGCGGTTCTCACACGACTGCCTTACATGCCGCCTCAGTCAAGGGAAATTTAGACGTCACATCGCTGCTCGTTAAACATGGTGCAGATCCTAACTCTCGTGACGATTATGGCAGGGCTCCACTTCACAAGGTGTCACAGACCGGACAGCTCGTCATGCCCCATTCATCACTCGAGATTGCGCGGGTCCTGGTGGATTCTGGCGCAAACGTGAATATCACAGACAATGATGACTGGACTCCACTACACACGACAGCACGAAGTGGGTATCGTTATATCGCAGAACTATTGCTGGGATCTGGCGCAAGTCTCGACGTTCGGAGTAAACTTCAACGGACACCGTTGCACGTGGCCTGTTGTAGTGGGATGCTTGACGTTTCACGCTTCCTCGTAGATCGAGGCTCCGACATGAATTCCCGGGACGAATATAACACCACTCCATTACAAATGGCGTCACGATATGGACACGTTGACATCGCACGGCTATTGTTAGACCGTGGCTCTGATGTGAACGATTTACAAAGTTGGACTCCCCTACATTATGCGTCCCGATTCGGGTATCTTGATCTTGCGCGGCTTTTGATAGACCGTGGCGCTGATTCGAACGCATACAAAGAAGATCTCTGGACACCGTTACATCTCGCATCGGCCTCTGGGCACGTCGGCATCGCAAAGTTACTCGTCGAGCGAGGTGCGATTGTTGATAGCCAGAATGAGAGGGAGGAGACTCCCTTGGACCGCGCCGCAGGGAATGGGCACCTCGACATTGTGCGCTTCTTAATCGAGGGTGGTGCGGCCGTGTCTGCCAGCAATAACGAAGGCTGGATACCATTCCACACGGCATCGTATTTTGGGCATCTCCACATTACGAAGTTTCTGTTAGAATGTGGCATCAATATTGACATTCAGAACAGAAGCGGACAGACGTCATTGTATCTGGCGTCCAGCAACGGCAAACTCGACGTCGTACGTTTTCTAATCGAACATGGCGCAAATATCCATGCCAAGGACGACAACGGTTGGAATCCGCTGCACACCGCATCAGAAAACGGGTACCTCGATGTCGTGCCAATGTTAATCGACACAGGCATTGCCGTCGATACTCGGAGCGCAACTCAAGAGACCCCGCTGGCCTTGGCGTCGAGCAAGGGGGAGGTGGAAGTTGGCCGCTTCCTCATCGAACGAGGGGCCGACATCAATGCCCGGGACAACGAAGGCTCGGCTCCATTACACGTTGCCTCAGGACATGGACATCTTGACATGGCGCGGCTGTTGCTAGACCATGGAGTTGATGTGAACATCCAGTGCTATGACCTCTCGAGCCCGTTACATCTAGCGTCAGCCAACGGTCACCTCAAGATTGCCAAGTTGTTGGTGCAGCGTGGCGCAAGTGTTGACGTTTTCAATGAGAAGCAAGAAACACCACTATATAAAGCAGTAGACAATGGGAAACTCGCGATTGCTCGTCTCCTAATCGACCACGGAGCGAATGTGCATAGTTCAGACTGCAATGGCTGCTCTCTGTTGCAGACCGCATCACAAGGTGGACACCTCGAAGTTGTGAAGCTGTTACTTCGGCGGGGTGCCGATGTGGATGTGCTCAACAAGGCCAATAAAACCGCAGCCGAAATGGCTTCAGAGGTTGACAATGCCGAGGTTGCAAAGTTGATTGCGGAGTATAAAGCAGATGCGAATCTTCGAAGCAAGATACGGTCAGCTACATTGGACACCGCTGAGTACGGCGCCGATGAGGGAAAGGGTTTGTTGCACGCTGCTGTGGAAGAGGGGAACATTGACACCATGAAGTCGCTGTTCGAACGGGGAATAAATATCAATGACCGCAACGAATATCACCAGACTCCAATGTTTAGAGCGGCGTACAAGGGAAACCTCGATGTTGTACGTTTACTCATCGAGCAGGGCGCGGAGGTCAATTCAAGTGATAATAAGGGGTGGACACCGCTGCATGTTGCGTCACAATCCGGACACCTCGAAGTCTCGCGGGTTCTCGTCGATCACGGCGCAAACGTGAACGCAAGACAGGACAACCATTGGACTCCGATACACTTCTCAGTATTCGATGGACATCTTGGGATTGTGAAACTGTTACTTGAACATGGCGCGGACGTACATGCACTGAATGGTGACGGCCAAACACCGTACCAACAATCGCTGCAAAGTGGAAATCGAGAGATTGCAGATTTACTCCGAAAGCATGGCGCGGGTAAAGCAAGGTTCGAGACCCTTTATGGCGTTACTGTACTGCGATGTCTGACTGGTACTTTGATTTTAGTCTTTGGTGACAGGCTGACAGCGTAGCTCATTGTAGAGGGAAGCCTCTTGCATGTAATTTATATGTATTATGGGATTGATGATCAAACGCAAAATGGGATGAGATGTTTGTGGGAATTGTGATTATAGTAATTGATTTAAGTATGTGAGATAAATGCGAGCAGATGAGAAATATTAAGATGAGATTACAGTACTGTGGTACAGTAAGTTACTTAGTAAGAATGTGAAGATAAGAGGTATGAATGCACGTGATGGGGATCAACTTCTACTCTCGGAACCAACTCGGAACGGTATTGTTTGCACATTGACGTTTTTCTCACCACCCAGGTCTGTTCGCCCCAGAGCCTATAAAACACATCGACAGCCACGCTAAGTGTTCAACGCTTTCAATCTCAAAATTACCAATCTCACCTCTCACGCTCGTGGCTACTACTAGCCCTGCCGGCCTCGAGAAGGCTTCGGCGGCTTCGGCGCGCCGCCTCTGTTGTTGCTAGGCGTCCCACCTCCCCTGCCTGGTCGAAAGGCATCATCAGTACGAAACATTTGCATCGACTAAATGTCCTGTTAATGAAGGTAGTGCTTCGACATTCATTCATACACTTACCCCTCCGACCCCAGCTCCGGCTCCGGCACCTTGCCCCGACGGAGTCGTCGATGCCGTCCCGCCGTATCCTTGGCCGTATCCAACAGTTCCTGGCTGCCCCCTTGGTGTTATCGGTGCGCGCCACTTGAAGTTGGTGGATTGTTGGGCCGCCGGTTGCCCCGCACTTGCGGTTTGGGTCTGATAGGTGTTGGACCCGGTGGCAGCAACCTGCGCTGGCTGCGACGATGTGATGGGCTGCCCATATGACCCTCCGCCCCTGAATGGTGTCAGGGTGGTGAGGTAAAATCCCTGCGCACACACTCACCGTAGAACTGCCCCTGCTGCTGCTGACTTTGTGTGCTAGCTGGCGCCGCACTGGCAGCGTTCGAGGTCTGAGGACTTCAGGAGTTGTTGCTCAGCACTTTCAGTACCACGCTGGTGATGGGAACTCCTACCTTTGCACGGGTCGCCATTTTATCTCGGCGGTGTTGCTGGTGTTGCCGGTGTTCTGTGTCTTCTTGGAGTTGTTCTTCTTCTGAGGAGTCGACATGTTTCTAGAATCGATGTAGGGAGGAATTGGAGGATGGGGGAGTACGCCCTCACTCGGTCGAATTTTAACCTCGCTCCCCTGCATTGCATTTTCTTTGCCGCAAGCCCCCATACCAATAGTTCATGGCAGGCCAAAGTAAGTCGGGGCATCTCTCAGAGATATCTGTCCTAGGGATCTCATAATGCTAAAATGTGCCACAGATTAAAGTTGTACACGCAACGCTCATAAGGACCTCTACTAATAGCCCACAGGTGATGCGGAAGAGGGCCTCGCACACAGTCCACCCCCTTCCTCACAATCTCGCTCTCTTCCTGCAAGGAAAGCAATCCGCAACCCCCGAACAGAAAAGATCCCCAACCATGAAAGAGAGGAGAACTAGAGATCAGATCTCTTGTTCTGGGGCGGCATGAGGCAGTGACTGCGGCCTCACGTTGTGGAGGAGAATGGTTGTGTCTCTGGCATCTCAAATAGGATCCAGTACATCGTCCGAAAAGTTCCGGCCGCCTGGGAGTGGCGGGAGGGTGGACGTCGCTGGGCGGTTAGCGGCATTCGGATGGTACTGCGCGAGCACGTGTGCGGGCGAGGCGGTTGGGCCACATCTGTTAGCGCGAAAAATACCGCGTCTGGCGAAGAAGTTTACCGGAAGGGGCAATTTACACCGCCACCCATCGTGACATTGCGGCTAAAATTGTGCCCACCCAAGAAAGCCGCCAGGCCGACTGGATTGACCCTTGTTCTTCGGAGCTCCGTGACTACTAGGCGCCCCTCACACGCCTCGCCCGCCTATAAGGATTGTGCGACCCGCGCGCTAGTACTGGCACCCAACTGGCGCACAGCTTACAGTAATGGGCCTTCGGTAACTTACATATTTATTCGGAAATGTTTTGCGCCGAGGCATGTTCACAATAGACAAATAGTGACTTGGTGACCTCTCATCACGTCGACTCTCTCGACTTGAATCTGCGTCCTTTTCTTTCGATCACTCCGAGTCTGATTGCCATACGGTGTTACTCATTAGGACTCTTAGCTGTGTTCTCTCAGAGCATATATCTCTCGCAGTTCTGTAGATGTTGCAGTGGGCATGCATAAATCAAAGGAAGGGGCGTGAGACAGATATCACTGTTCGGTTATGGCGCAAGCGCAAACAGATACAAAGTTCTAGGGGAGCGCAGGCGCAGGGATGCCAAGCGCTGGACTTGCACAATAACGAAAGCCGCCGCAGAATACATCTAGTAGGTGCCACGCCAGGGGAGCTGTTATAGTTAGCTATTATCCCATTGGTGGACCACGGAAGGAGCGGGCTATGTACAACATTCAGTGCCATGTTACAGTATTCACGGCTGCGGTCCGAGTCGCCAAGCAGCACGGGGCCCAAACGACCCCTCTGCCACAAGTGGCACAAACGATTCCACCCACCATAGGAGATAATTAGTTGAGGAAGAGTCGGGAGGTGCGGAGTAATCGGAGTATATAACCTGAACTGACACAGGCTTTTTGCCACTCCTCCCCTGCCCCTTTTGACCCCGGTCCATTCCCCGCCTCTCTCACAGTCTCCGCGAAGGCTGCGTTCCATCTGCGGCTATACTGTACATTCTCTTCGAGTGCGAGTCCAAAAACGAACGACATGCTGGGTTGGTTGCGAATCGCACCTCTTTGTTGCACGCGTGTATATACTTGTTTGTATCTATTGTTCGCCGCCCATGCATGGTGTGTACGTATGTGTGTCTTTGTATGCACGCATGTTCGAGTTGGCCGCGGCATCAAGCTTGTATCAAGTTCAAGGGGGTTATATGACTAGGGTGCCCCGGAAAACCGTGGCAGGGGTCCGACCACCGAGCGCGAGGACACGAACGTGAGTGAAAACGCGATGCGAAGGGAACGCAAACCTCTCTGTGATACAAGACTAAGGTGAAGTCCAATGCAGCACTTATCTTCTCAAGGAATGAGCTGTAAGATTTATTTAAATTATGATGTACTGTATCAGTTCAAGTCCAGTCCGAGCTAAATACAAAATGGTTAACAGCCAGCAGAACGATAAGCCAGTTACGTTCAAGAGTCATTACCCTCAGACCTTTCAAACCCCAAATACCCACCTCTCTCAAACCTGATCTTACTCGCCGGCGAACATCCGGATGATCATATACGTCGTCGACCCTATGAAGCGGATAACTAAAACGGGAAAAAAACGAGCGTCAGGGATAAAGACAAAAAGACAGGTTCCAGGTCAGAAGGTAAAAACGCACGAGCAAGGAAGACAACAGAGTAAAGGATAAATATGAGGTATCCATTGACAGTGTGGCTTGCGCCGCTCGTCTTGGCGCTTCCAGTCGTGGTGCTGCAAACCGCGTGAGCACGCGGCAAAAGAGGAAGAAAAAGGGCATGCGCTTACAGAATGACGGCAACCAACAACGCCTGAAGAGATGTGGATTAGCGTAAGCATCATACAAAACGAAGCGAAAGTCAAATCAACTACTCACATTCGACAAAACCCAAGACAAAAGCACACTACGCGAAGAAGAAATTCAGTCCTATTAAAAGTGATAAAGAAGCGCAAACATACTTCGTCCGGAAACTACGATAAAAGTCCTCCTGTTCGGTTGCCGGATCCACCTTTTTCTCCTCTTTGGGTGGCTTAGTCGATAGCACGTGTATCGCGTCCTCATACATCGAGTTGATATCCGTCTCGGCAGTTGGTACTGCCACCTCGACCGCGTTCTCGCCTTTGTTCGCCTTGACAACACCCAGGTCCGTGCTAACCTTATTATCGCCCTTCGTACCCCAGGAAACGTCACTGCGTAAAAGTGGATGAGATCGAGTTTGCCCTCAATTGTCTATAAACTCACTGGACATTCGCAAACTGCCCGATTCGAGAAATTAATGGTTGCGAATTGAGCAGGCAAGCAAGCGCGACTCACAGCGTATACGTTCAGAACGTTGATATACGAGGGTGCAAGGAGAGTGTACTGCACGAACGATGTGAGCATGTGCCACGGGTCCAACTAAACAAACATAGTGATCAGCATCAAATTATACCATCAAACCTAAGCCACGCACATGGATGACAGACGCGACGACGTATAAGCCGATCGTCGCCGACAGCGATATCACGATATCACGGAATATCGCATTCGAGAAAAGGTCGTTGAATTGTGCGCCGCGATGTTCCGCAGCAGCTACCTCCTGTACGCCCTTGATCGAAAGGTAGATCGCGGCAAACTGCATTCATCTCACCGTTAGCTGACTTGCTTGTGTTAAACTCAACCATGGTGACGCACCGTCATATAAAGCGTAAATATGGCATATCCCACAAAGGCAAGCGTGTAGCCTCCGATGGACCCTTGAGGCCGATTTCCAAGGGAAAGAATGAAGCACATGAGTAGCAGACCAACGTAAGAGTACTTGAGGATCGTGTTTATCACATCGATTGTCCTCCCACCGATGATCGCAGGGTCCTCGAGGGCATTAGTCAAGACAAAGAATGAGATGAAGAAGTTTCCCTGCATCAACACAAAACAAAACAAAGTGATTGAGGCCAACGTTACTGACCCCGACGGGAAAACACGTACGAGGGCAAACCAAGAGAAGATAAGGTTGAAGGTCTGGTAGAGGAGTTCGATGTGTATCCAAAATTTGCGCCCAAAGGAGTGCGAAGAGCGGTAAATATAATGAAACTTGACGGTACTGTGTATCGCAGCAAAGAACGAGCCGTTGAGCCACCTGCGACGTTGCGAGATCAACTCAGGAACCTGAACGGGATGGGGTTGTCAAGTCGCGATGTCTTTCCGAGACAGATCGGCACGCACCTGATCCGGGTGTCGGTAACGGCGTACGCAGACTTGACGTAGTGAAGGACCCATGCCCCACCTCGTTTCGACACTAGTTCCCAGCACAGGATCTACAAAGGCAATATATGAGAAGCGAAGGCCGGTATTGCATTCACATGTCAAATCCCACGCACGCGATCCTCAGCCAAGTACATATTTGCCGTAAAGATATCGGCGCCAGCTCCATGCTATAAAGGTTTAGCGAGAGATCTCACAAAAGAGGATGAGCGCACCATTTTTTCACCGAGGAAATACTTCTGCAGCGGGCCCTCGCCCGTACTGGTGTCATTCTGGAGCGCAATATACCGGTACGCGCTAAAAGCTCCGGGAAGCACGGTGATGTAACCAAACACCGATTCCCTACAGGCAATGTGAGAGATCGATGACACGAAATCCGACAGAAAACAGAGACATACAATGGTTTGTCAAGGATGTTGGACATCTTGTACTCAAAGTTCTGGGCAGCCACTGCGATGTCAAGCACAAAGTCAATAAAGGGCAGATTTACACGAAGGGAACGTGAGACGAACCAAGGGGATTCACAAGCTTCTCCCAGTATTTGCCTTTCAGGGCGACAATTTCACCGCAAGCGCCGCCGACATTGGAGTTGATGTCGAACGCCTTCCAAAGATGATAAATCGAGCCTGGACCAGGCATCGTACCGACGTCGAGCAGAATGCAAACATTGGGCTGGAGAATGGGGCCAAAAGCATTAAAGAACCAACGGTGGGAATTGATCTTCTTCTGGTTTTTCTCTTTGAGACAAAAGATAATCTGCACGGGCATAATACCTTTCTCCGGGCCCTCAATCTTGTTCGACGGCGTAATGGAGACTGCATAGGAAGTGAGACAATCAAGTGAGGAAGTAGGCCGTAGTCAGACGCACTCTGAGTGGTATACTCGTATATATGCGCAGCGACGGGCTTCCCATTGACGACATTAGTCGCAATACCTTCCTGATATGCGCCTATGGCCGCGACAACGCTGAGGGTTCGCGAGTTGATCTTCTGACGACCATCGCTAACGATGCAGACGACGACTTTCTTCCAACCGTCCTTGCCCCAGATCTTGCTGCGGTCGCGTTTGCATAAATAAACAATGTTCTTCATGACGCCATGCATGGTCCTCGTAAAGAGACCGTCATCCTCATTGTACATGGTCATGACGATGAATAACTCTGTCCGACGGGGCGGGTCATAGTGCACCTGACGGAGGGTGAATCCATTGTCCTTGAAGTCGTTTGGGTCACCAGTTGCGGCGGAATAACGCATGTGAGTAAATTCGCGATCATCCTTATGCGCGCAGAGATTAAGCAATCTCGTCGGGACTGCTGAATCGAGCACAAAGTTGCCGTGGAAGAGCCTGCGTAATAGAGTGGGAGAGAAGCCGATGAGCCGGTCTAATGGGTAGATAAAATAAATAAATAGGAGACGTACTCTACACGCTTCAGAGTTTTATTCCGGCGGGGAACGCGCTGTGGGATGCGGCCATAGCGGATATTGTTGCTTGCATCGTCGTCCGGAGGGCTGGTGTCGTACCGACCGGGAATATTCACGAAGGACTCTTGGGAACGGCCCGACGGGGCTCGCAAAAGGGGCAGGTCGCCCATGTCTTCATCCTGATCTGGATCTTCATACGGGTGAAATAAAGTTGTAGATGTTTGATTGCTCAAAGGTGGGGGAGGGTGGTTGAGGTCGGCAGCACTGTAAGATTGGTCGGGGGTGAAAGTAAGGTACGGCTGCTGCTGCTGCGGTTGAAGAAAGGGTGGCGGTGGTGGTGGAGTGATGGTGTGAAGAGGATAAGAAGGCGTGGCGTATGATTCGTGGTGATTCGGTGAGGGTGATTGGCGGTATGGCATGTTAAAGGGATCGTGGCCTTGGCCCATGGGTGGATAGTCCGGTTGATACTCTTGAGCTGGTGGCGGGTAGCCTGCTGAGTGAGGACGCGTCTGGTAGTCTTGGGGAGTCGAGAACGGATTCGGGGCATAGTCTGGTTGGTCGAGATGGCTCGTTGCTGGATAGGGTGAGTAACCATCGTTGTAGTGCCCTTGCTGGCCCTCGTCAGGCTAGTGACCGACCAAAATGAACGGAAAGTTGAATATTGAACAAAGCAAATACTGACCTCTGGATAGCGAGACATGATAAGAGATATCGAGTGAGCGAAAGAAAAAGAGTCTGCAGTGGCTGCGGATAGCTGAGTTCTGTGGGGTCCTTCGGGATCTCGGGTTTCCCTGCGTTGAGTCTTGTCCATATATGGACACTGCCTGCAACCAGCCATCAGCCATCAGCGTGTCGCGCGCTCTTCTAGCGCTCAACGGCACTGCCACTGCACCCATAAAATTTCCCAGGACATCGCATCTAGGACCGCAGCCTCTCAGCACTAGATGGCGACACGCTGACACTTACTGCCGCCGCGAAGGCCCACGGCCTGAGGCTTGAGGTTCAGTACAAGTGCTATCTTATTGGTAACGTAACACGCCGACTTGGTCAGTCAACGAAGTCATTTTTCCTAAATCACGTCGGGCAGCTCAGGCTATGCCCAATCAACCATATCACAGCTTACCAAACAATTTTTCTATGTGCTCGAAGCCGGTTGCTGTGCATGCACATATCTCGCTCTTCAATATGATACCCGGTACAAACCCACCAATCCTTACCCCTCCGTGTCTCACGGTCCTCATTATACCTCCCTCCCTCTATTTCTTTTTCTGAAAAGAATAATCCTTAATGACCAAAGCACCTCAAGGGCGCGCACCGGCGAGGGCGTGGTCCGCCACAGCGAGCGCACTCTCGCGACCGAGTTATCAAAAGAGAGCATGGAGGCGAAGAGCTCACCAAGGGATGAGATATGTTTTAAAGTTCACACTGTATTAACAATGCCCGCCAAAGTGGTCTTAAGGAAACACACCGCGGACAATAATGGCAAGGCAAACAATCATGTTCCGTTCCGTCCCCGCGGTGTACAGTACCGTGACACACTTACGGTAGCTCGGAGGATCGTCGTCTCGAGCTTTCTTTCTTTCCCCGGAAACCGTCCATCTCAAACGAGCCGACCGACCTGCCCCGAACCGCAGAAACGAGCCGGTCGGAATCCCGAGTGTGGGGTCCGGCGACCTGTGGATCTAGCGGACCATCTCCGTTCTCCGTTTCAGATTGATCGATTTTAATAAATAAAAAACCTTGGCTCCAATCCTGGCGCGTGATCGTGAGGTGGGGTAATCTACATTCTACCAACGGCATTGGTGTCGTCACTGTTGACCCCGTTGAGAAGCACACGGAAATTTTAATACAAGAAGCTATGCAATCATGACGATATAACAATTGGATGGGGTGCGTGTAGGTAAGGAGCACGAAACCAGGACCGAAAAAAGTATGGGGTATTAGAGACGAATCAATGACATCATAAGACGACCAGGAATCTGAATCACAACTCCTGGAAAGATTTAGAGCTGCGACTGACGGGCGGCAATATAGGTGCGTTGTATATAGTGATGACGCGGGGCGCAGCGAGCGGAGGACCGTGCGGCACGTTGGTCACGAAGAGGTCGAGGGGGTGATCCGGATCAACAGTGCGAAACGTATCCTCGCTCAAGCGGATCGACAGCCGGGTGCGCTTGAGCGGCCGCGGCTCGCCCGGATCGCGCGGCACCGGCCCGCGGCGCCATACGTAGCACGGGCCCTTGCGGTACGAGATGAACATGCAGAGCGGCGGGACGGCCTCGAACATCGCGAACGCGTAGCGCTCCGTCTTGTCGATCGAGAACTCCTCCTCTTCCGTACACGAGTCGATCGAGAAGCCCGACGAGGACGACGAGGACGCGTACCCGTCCTGGTTCATGGGTAGTTCAGCGGCGCCCAGACGAACACCTGCAGCCTCGTGAAGTGCTCCTTGATGATGCGCAGTATACGCTTGTTCTCCCCCGCGGACTAAGCAACACAAGTCCAGTCAGTCTGTCGATCATCAAGAAGGGAAAACCACACTCACGTAATCTATGTTTTCGTAGATGGCGAGACAGGTCAAGTTGGGCGCTTTTTCCGCGAACGCACGGAGGATCCGCGAGGTCGACAGGTACTCCCCACCAATCGTCGAAGTCTGCCGCGTAAGCGTCAAGCACTTGAGATTCAAACACATACTCCCGAGCGCGCGCGCAGCCACAAACTCCTCCCTCGCCGTAATAAAGCGCATATCAAAGCGCATCGCCACAGGCTGCGGCTTCTCCCTGCCCTCAAAGCACCCGAGTATATACGGCGTGATGCGCAAATACTCGCAGCGCATGAGCGCCCCGTCCGTCCCGGGCGGGCCCAGGCGCACCTGGCCGCGCGGGTAGCCGTCGTGCTCGAACGCGACGAGCTGCGGCTGCGTCGCGAGCCACTTTGCGAGCGGCGTGCCCCACGTGAACATGCAGTGGAGGCGCTCGAGGCGGAACGGGACGTCGTAGAGGATGCGCACGTCGTCGCGGTTCACGGGCCACTCGCGCGCGCCCGGTATGTAGATCGACGCGGAGATCGACAGGTCCTTCAGGTTTAGCAGCATCCGCATCATCCTCGCCACCACCTCCGTGTCCCCCGGCTCGGGATCGCGGTGCACCGCGCCCGTGTAGGCCAGGCGCTGCACGCGTCGCGCGAGATCGGGCCGCGCGAACATCGTGCGGCAGAAGAAGAGCAGACGCTTCTCGGGCACGGCGACGTATTTGTAGAACTGGTACTCCACGTCGGCGCGGAACGCCGGGAGACGAGACAGAGGCTGTAGTTGAAGTGGGAGGGAGGGATGAATTGCAGGATGGGCCGGAGGAGCTCGATGGGCAGACATGGCTTGTTGAACATCGGTGAGATCTGCTGGGGACAGGTTATGGGGGGCAGGGGTAAAGAAGATGGAGCGATTACTCGAGACGTACCCAGTCCGATTATGAATCTCGATGAGGATGCACTAGCAACGAGACGATTATGCTCAAACCGACGAGACGATTCGTGTTGAGACTGTGGGAGATGGTGGGCGGGGACTTGGGCGGGGAACGAGCTTGCCGTAAAGCACTATAAATCGCTATCTTGGCCTGTGATCCACACTCGCCGAACATGACACGGGGAAGTTCATACCCAGGGCAAGGATCAATCGTTTCAAATCAACTGATGAAGAACAAAACCAGAACAACAATTGCGCGCAGGGAGGCACGCTTCAGATTGCCTATCGCGGCCAAGTACGAAACACAATCGCGCGCTTTAACAAATCTATTGTATATTCGTAGAAACCTCATCATCATCTAATTTTACCACAACGAATCGGCGTATCAGCATATTGAACAAACTTCCAAAGACAAGCGCAATGAGCGTGCTGCTCATAATGATCACGTTGTACGGCATGCTAAAATCAGGCGTCGCGAGGTCAACGAGCAATGCGGAAGTGTATATACGACGGAACGGCGCGTCCACCGGGACGAATACGGCAGGAGGCAGATCCCATCCGCGCTGTGCGTCTGGGCGGTGCTCCTGGTAGCGCAAAAACGCTTTGTGTACACGAAGGGAGAGATGAACCGTCTCGTGGGGTGGCAGCTCGATGGTAGCTTGCAGCAGAGCCGGCTTGTCGTGAGGCTGCGATGGTGTATACGCCATATTCGTGAAAAGGTAGTCTGCGACGATGCGATAGTGATCAGCCTCACGCGAAGAGAGCTCGTTTCTTGCTCCACATACCGCACTTCGTCCCATCGCCGCATGACACGACTAGCGTGTGCAGGAAAAACTCTACGTGCCATGGCATGGTTTCCAGATAGTGCGTGCGGACCGTTACAGGTTGGTTATTCCGGATGACGACGGAGAGTTCTCCGTGCGTCTGGCTGGAGCCTTTTAACGTTCGTCGTACGGATAGGTCGGAAAGCGGCGACAAATCAATAGCTGAAATTTCGATTAGTACAGCGACGTAGAGCGGGAGGAGACGCATACGATAAGAGAACCGCTGCTCCTCTGGCCACGTCATAGCGATATCAAGCTCAGAGGTACCTCGAGTCGACTGTGAGCAAGTCTCTCCCCATCGATCGAAGACAACATCCTTACCATTTGTAAGATCGTAAGATGCGACACCATCCTCTGTAGACATCCACGGTTCAGGGGACAGCGTATAAAACCCACCCTCGGACGCAGAAGGCAGCATGACTCGGACCACACTGGACGTAGCAATATTACAAGATCGCGGGATCGAGCGATCAAAGAGCGAGCGCAGCGACCAGTCTGAACCCCCCACCCACTCCGAGGTCAGCCTCCACAGAGGGTTGAAAAAAAAAGACAAGAAACGCCTACTCACCGCGCCGTCGCTCAGCAGATATCCGCACCGGGTCAAGCACCGCCTGCACCGCCAACACAAGCTCGACACCAGCGCCGGGGCGCCATCGCACATGCACGCCCAGCCCATGCCAATTCGCATCAAAGACCTTGTGCGGCTCGAGCAGCGCCGCAATCCCGGCCGCGGCGCGCGCGGGGCAGGGAAGGAGCTTCAGGAACGGGGTGAGGTTTTCGGTGCAGACGCGCTCGGCGGGCAGCGTCGCGTGGCGCAGGCTGTGCGTTTTGTTGTGTGGGAGGCGCGGGAGGCCGCCGGTTGGCGGGAAGGCGCCGCGCGCGGGGGAGGTCGTGTGCAGGGTGTGCATTTGGCCGAGCGAGGCGCAGAATAGGCCCGAGAGCGAGTTTTGCAGCGCTTTCCACCGCTCGTCGATGCTTTTTTCACGGCCATCAGCCCCCAAGTCGCAATGGGCGAGAGAGAGAGATGGATGAGGACGGAAGGAAGATGGCGCGCTTACCTCGTCTCTCTCTGCGCCCGTCGCCGTCGCCCATCCATGCCCACAGCTCCGCTCCCGAGCCAACTCCGGCTCACCGGGGTGTCCCCAACGATCGTAATCCCATTTCCAGAGTTTATCGTCAGGTGGAACTCCGGATTGCGTGCTCGCGCAATATCTGGCCGAGTGCCAACGGAAAGATGCTGTAGTGCTGGCTAGAACGCCGAACGCGAAAAACAGCCAGCCATGGTCAGTCAATCAAGTGAGATAGACGTGTAGGGTGGAGCGGGGACGTTACATGTATCATCGGTTCCCAGGTTACTCGGGGCTCTTGGCACGGCTCCGCGGAGGAGGGTCGAAAATGAAAAGTGGGCCGCAACTTTCCCGTCAGGAAGAGGGCGGAGCGTGAGCTCTTCTCGAAATTCTTCTTCTGCAGCTGCGGCCTCACCGCCATCATCATCGTGGCCCCGATAAGGAACAAGCAGATAGGAGAACGTATCATTCTAGAATCTATGCCAGCATTCCCAGGGGGTGGTGGGGCAGGGCAAAGTCACGGTGGGCTATCACTCCCACGCACACAGTCTGACCCGTTCTCCCCCCGACCAGATCTCGCGTATTGGTGATGACACACTGGCACTTGCGACAGACGGAACTCGGATCCCGAGTTCCACGATTTCCTTCCATGCATCCCTCAACCGTGACAACTGACTGACCCTCATCCTCGCCCTCACAGCCTCACCCCCTCTTCGCCGCCTCCGCCGCCGCCCGGGTCCCAATCTCCTGTCCGATCAACTTCGTAGTTCGGTGGTAGTTATCTGCGTATCGTGCTATCTATTAGTGCGTCACCGGGTGTGGGGTTATTCCGCCTCCGAGCCCGAGTCCGAGCCCGAGTCCCTCAATCTCCAACATCATTCCTCGGCAGAACGTAGTGAAGGTGTTTAAGAGCATTTGTACTGTAACCCGCAGTGCGGGGCCGACTGTGCCTTCTGGGAGCACCTCGGAGCTTTTGTGAGACTCGTCTCGTACAGCGAGCGCATGTGCCATCTACTCTGACTGTACACCACTCTCACAGTTTTTACTAGTTACAATAAATGGGTCGATTCTGGTCCGTCCGTTCCTTGCCAATCCTGCTTTTGACAAGAACATCCCCAGTCCAGATAACCGGAAAACAGATTCCCAACAGGAGACAAGTAGGCCAATTGAAATGAAAATCCGTTCATGGAAAACTCTCAGAGTTGGCTGTGCAGTAGCTTTTGCAACCCCGGACCCGGAGCCATCATGCACGTCATGGGTTCGCGAGGAGTTATTTCGGTCCCACACACTGTTCCTCCTCTGCCGAACAAACCGTGAGTGAGTGCCGTACACGACTTGGCCTGCTCCAACGCTTATTCCCAAGTAAAGTTATACCAGTCAGCACACTAATCAACTTTTATTGTATCGTGCACACCAAGGTCAATCCGTGCTGAACGGAAACGCAACCAACACAATTGTCCCATGGTTAGCCCAGCAGTTAGTATCCGGAAGATGCCGAATCAAACATCGTCATGTGCTCCTTGGGAATGGTCATCCGGTCAAGGGGCAATTCGAATTAGCTGTTTATACCTTCGCGACGCCACATGGGCGATGAAACCTCTCCTGCAAGTGTTGTGCTGACACACACCGGGGTCAAAATAAAACCACTGGGGGCACGTGCCTTCAGATTGCGGGGTAAGAAGAAGGAACACTCTTGCAGCTGATGTAGGATCAAACGGACATGACGTGCGTGCGCTCCGAGCCCTGTCGGAGGCTACGATGAGTATCATAGTTCTAGTGGGTGCCACGGTGACCACGGGGATACATGACAACAACTCCATTCCTCGTGTTGTCCTCGAATCGATTGCGCTCGACGAGAGAGGGACCTGGGAGCTTGCACGGGTTGCTGGCTCACACTGCCATGACGCGGAGTGGGAACAGAAGTGTTCATGTGAACCTTTTTTACGGGGCGTGTCCATCTTGCCGGGTCAACAGTGCCAAAGATGGCGGTCAGGGGGTGCAATCAAAATTGACACGGCCCACGGAAGGGAGTAAGGCAAGGCACGGAACAGTAGGCTTACGATGATGGTTATATTATTTGATGATGATCTCAACTCTGCGTATTGGGAGGGGAAAAACCCCACGTGAAGGCTGAGAATGGATACACTCTCGCCGCACTTCTGTCATTTTTTGCGATACACCTACTACAGGATATGGGGAGGGAGAGGAGCAAGGGTTAGCTGCAGGATGCGGTAAATGGAGGAATATGCTGCGATGCGAAGTGAGACGTCGCCGGATCATTCATTATATAGCTGCAATGCAGGCACGGATAGTAGTAGTACAATAACGCGCAAAGGGGTGAAACTAGATACAAACATCGAGGAAGGATTGCGAGCATTGGGGTATGAGATGAAATGTGACGACGTGACAGGATCAAACCGGATGGGCAGCAGGGGTAGCGCTGTGTGGTGTGAGCGAAGGAGCCATCGATATTATGAGTTGGGTCCGATGATGGAAGGGTGGGTATGAACGTGCTCGTGCGCGGGCAAGGTCATGGGACAGCGTGGAGTAGGAGCGCAAGGGACAGACAAAAGGCGTCAACGTTGAGGCGAGCGTGCGGCAGCAGCGCGACATGCAAAGCAGTCATTGTCGACGGTATCGACGACTTTTTGTACTTCGGGACCGTAATGCTGTTTCAAACAAGACGTCGTTGGTGGGGCCACGGACGGGTGGAGCATGCGACAAGCGAGGACGGAACGGACCTTTAAGCACCCTGGATCGCGACAGCCTTTCTGGTGGAAGATGCTGTATTCACATCTACTCGAGTTGCAATCCATGATAGCCACGACTAGGTGGCGCTGGAAGTGCTGTACGGGAAGAAGGGACGGAGCGTAAGCAAGCTGGCTGGAATGCGAGCTATGGCGGACAACAAAGGGGACGAACGAACACCACATCGGGCCCACCGTGTTCCTTCACTACGCGAACGAACGAATGGGGTTAAAGTAAGTAAATGCAGTGGGTGGGTGGAGCGGAGCGGACGCGCAGGGGAGCGCGAACCGGGACGTACGCTATGCGTCGACACATTAGTATGGACAGGGTTTTGATCGAGGGTGGTGGGGAGGATAGGGATGCCTTTGGAGGCAAAGGTACGAAGGGACTTTTCAGTTTGGGGGGGTGCAATAACGGAGGACAGGCTTTTTATAGGCGAGATGAACTGTCCGTCGGAAAGGGATCAGATCCGAAATTGGTTCGGTTTCCTGGTTCAGTTTTTTCTTTGCGGGGAGCCACAGTAGTTGTAGTAAACTGTTGTTGCATTTTTTTTTTCCGGTTTGTTTCCCTGGTCACCTTGATTGATAGGTAATAGGTATGTGATAAAGCAATAACTCATGGCCCCTTCGCGTCCCCCTCCCCGCTCTCCGTGGCATACTGTAGATCCCCTCTATCTGATGATGATGACTCACCCCCGTTACTTCGCTCGCCAAACCACTTTCCCCATTAGAGGAGTGCCCAGTCGAAAATGAAATAGCGAATGCGTTCCTCTCCTCGCCGATGACGGGTCTGCAGGGCCGTGCAGGTGGCACAACCAGCTCCTCTGACTGACGTGTGCCAGTGCCACTGTGCGCCCACGATCACGATCGTCCACCATCCGGGTACGAGCCACTTTGTTCCCCTCGCGAAATTTGGGGGGGATATATATTCTTGTTGCCACTCCCATTCATTCATTATTCGTCGTCGTCGTCCGTCTCGTCATGATCCGTGGCGATGCATGGGTGGACCCCCTTCTCGTCTCGTTACTCAGAACGTGGCTGATTGAATTGAATGGATGGGATGAGGCCATCATCGGTTTCTCTGGCCCATTACGCACGTATGACAAAATCCCCAAGGGACGGACGCCACTAGAGTTCCTCGGATTTCGTCAGCGCCCTTTCGAACGCGCGTCCATACCCGCTTCTCTTCTCTCTGACCACTTTTCATTTCTTATCTCCCCTCATGCGCCCCCGTCTCCCCCCGCCCCCCTTCTCCCCCCCTCCATAGAACCCCTTTTTCTTCGATTCTGTCTGCCATGCACGGATGACGCGCCTGGGCAATGATGCTCTCGTGTGAACAACGTGCGTGCTCGTCTGTGCAAAATGAAACAACATTTGCCCCGCAACCCAGGCCATGCATGTCACCCCCATTTCTCTTCCTTCTTGCACCTCCGTCTCCGTGATGGAAACCCCTCTTTTTTTCTTTTGGCATCTTCCTTCCTACCCATGTCATAAACCCGACAGGTTCACGTGCTCCAGAACATACATCCACGGGCCATGATGATCTGCCCTCTCCCCCCTCCCCCGTGGGATCGACGTTCCATCATCCCTTCGCGTCGTTTATGAAAAGAGATCGTCCCTTCTCGTATCGCTCAACTGAGGTCTGCCACCCCACCACCCCTCTTAATAAAAAAACAAGCAAGGGAGCGAGCCTCTTTCCAGGATCGGGTGCAATTTTCGTGGGCTTTGCTTGTGGAAAAAAAAAAACTCCGATGGAGTTGCGGTCTTTGGCGTAGAAACCGGACTGGCAGGGCGTCGTTGATCCATTTCTCGGGGCCAATTGCGCGGGCGTGGTTATTACCCACGCCCTCACCTCCCTTGATGCCAGACCTGTCAGTTGGCCGCACGTTCATATTGTTTTAGAGTTCCATCGTGCTTCAGAGAGTTTCAAAACACGTGCGTGCGTTACAACAATAAAATAGCTTATTGCGCTCCACATTTACAGTACTCTGGTCGCACTTGGTTACTCAAGTGCTGAACCTGAACCTTGCCATCTCCGGGCGTCTCCGGCAAACAACCACCAAGGCGTCATCTCGGCGTTGCATTGCATGCATGTGATGGCAGGGGGGTTACTAGTCGTTATCGCGCAAGGTTCGCGACCTTCGACAAATGGCCATCCCCCGATAAGAGCCCCACCTCGGCGAGAGTAGGGTTATATACAGCAACACCTGGGTGCTGTTGCATACGTCAGCTGATAGCGAAAAAAGAAGTTTTGAGCGATTTCGTTTTTCCGATCGCGCGTTTTCGCCTGTTACCCGAGGGATGATGACGTCCAACCTAGGTTCGCGTATCTCCCCCGGGGCGGCGGGCCAGGGTGTGTTGTTTCCGTCATCGCCCCCTGCTTGTGCTTCGCGATAAGCACAAGACGGGAAAAGAGGGATATAAATGCAGGGGCGGGTTGTTTCGGGAGATAGGGAATAAACTAAAATTATCAAGTGACCTCGTTGTGGGCCTTGTGGCTGCGTGTGGGTGCCCCGGTGCCATCTAAATAGACCGTCATATCTCTGCTCGTACCTGTCGTGCGACCCGTTGTGCCTCTACACCCCCACTTCTGTTTCTCCCTCCCCAAATGATGGTGAGATTTCAAGCCCGTGTGTTCCCGAGAAGTAGCGCGCCCACCAGATCAAAACCTCCAACAACTCCGATTCCAGGCCCGGTCTAGGGAGCCCGAGCTAGATAGACCTCGGAAGCTCAAGGTAACGCCTATCAAACCCGGGCCTGGCAGGAACCACAAAGCGAACTGTGTTCGGGACGAGGAGCCGTATTTTTTTTTAATCTTTTTATAATCTTTCGTGCCAGTCGGCCTTGGCTAGCTTCCACTTCGTAGTGCAACACGGCCACTTTTTGCCTAGTGCTCTCTGTGGAGCTCTGTCGCACGTTCATCCACGTTACCGAATGCGGTTACGTGATCTGCAACACTAAGGAGCTAGGCTCGCACAGATTCATTTGATCGATAAATGCAGCACATCCTGTGCCACAGTCGTCACCCCACTCTGGGCTCACTCCTGCGGCCCGCATCAAGACTCATGGGCTCTCCGCGGTAGGTGAGCAGTAAAGTCAGTCATGTTATGCCTTAATTTCGACTCGGAGGACTTTCGTCTTCTTCCTCTTCTTTCTTCTATATGGCGTGCATCGGATCGCGCAATCGTTGCGTCAGCCGGAATCGCTACTTTCTTTTGCTGTGTCAAGCACGCCGTCTGATGGCATCATCGCAAGGTTAGTGCAGTTTTTGAGGGCGCCCACCGCCCGTGAATGTATGCTTGCGTCAATACCCCGCGCTTGTGGGTGGAGACGGCGAAATCTTCCACAATTATATTGTCTACCCGATCCCTCGCTTGCATCGAATCTGAGACCCTGCAATCCTTCTAGCTTGTTGACGCCATGCCGCGGCTCACTGGACGTGTTGCCGTATTACCGGGAGGGTACGCAAACTCTTTGCGGCATAAAGGATCGGTTCGAGCTGGTCTGTAGCTCAGCTCGCCAGACAAGCGCGCGTCTAAACTTGCCCACCTATCCTTGGGGGGATAACTGATTTGCGCTGATTTGCAAGGTCTGGGGTGGTGGTGTTAGTGGAGGGAGTAACCTCAAGGAGCACCATTCGCACCAAGTGTCTTACTTGATCCAGCTGTCAGCAAAAGTGGATAAGACCAGGAAAAAAACACCCCTTGTGATGCTTAGTGTACAATTGCGCGTGTGAGTGTGTGAGTGAACGCACGCAAAACTCACACCCCACTGCCCCCTTTCCTGTTTCCCCCCTTCTCCAAGGCAAGGCTGTGTCATAGTCTTCTGATGGGTCACACCAACTTGAGGTGTTTGCGCTTCGGATGTCTCGGCGCTACCCGTTGCACGGGAACATATTGGTGCTTAGGACCATGTGACTTCCTGATGGCCGCGCTGCTGGGTAAAACCTGTGCTTCCTCGGTACGGTTAGAACCTTGGTGCCTGTGCCCCAAGGGAACGAATATGCAATGCGCAGGACGCACGTGGTCGGTGACGAAGAAGGGGTGTATGCTGTTGTTTTCGGGGTCACCTTGCCTTGATTCTCGTTTCGGAAGCTCATTCACACGCTTCGGAAATTAACCAGATTGGTCGTATTAGTTTGTCCCCGACCCCCTCCCCATCGTATGACAATTTTGACAAGTATTGAAAGCCAGAGATGCCATAACCAGGGAGGTTGTATTATATTAGCTTGCTCGTTCTGGGACTTCTGATATCGGTGAAGATGAGGTGTCGTCCTGCATGTTAAGCACGTGCTCTACTGAGTCTGTAAGTGTTCTTTAGGGACCTGAACTAGCTGAATTGCATGGAGGACTTTACCTAGTCGGTTGGTTGTCTGGAGAGATCCTCCTTGAACACTCCACTCCAGTCAAAGTCGCCCATGCGGACTATCCACCATGAAGAGTTGCGCCATAAATATTCGCCTCAACCCTTCTGCTGGGAATCCATGGGCGGGGGAAGTTCGCTCGCAGGGCCGTGCATGTCGGCGCCGTGACACCACGGCGGATTCGACGCTCTTTTCGTGGACGTTCGACCCACACCATTACCCACGACCGTGCCGGCATGGTTCCCATAGGTCGAGCAACGTGCCGCATCGCCTTCCGCGGAGTGACACTGATGGAGTCCATCATGGTCAGGGGCGAACAAATTGGAAGTGCCTCCTGTCGCCAACGCGGTCCAGCGGCGTAAATCAATATGCATAACCAGTTCTTTTCTCGCGTGTGTGGCGAGCGTGCCAAGTTGAATGACGCCGCCACTTTTCTGGCCCACCCACGTTTTTTCGTTGTTCGCATCCATCAATACAAATAGGACAGCCACCCGTGTGAATTGTCGTAATAGGCGCGAAGCTTCGCGAGAATAGTTCAGCCGTGCAGTGCAAGCCCCGCGAACTGAGCTCACCCTGTGGGAGTTGCTGTTGTGCGTTCAGTTTCGAAGCTTCGACGAACGAGAAATCTTGTTAAAGGTGTTTGCTTCAGGTCACATGTAGGTACCTTCCCCAAGGTTCAGCAGATTTTACTGTAAATGCAAACTCATCTATCCCCATCCTAGTCTTCCTTCACAGATAGTCGCCGGCGTGATTCAGAAAGGGCGAAGTAAGCTACAAGGTAAGGTTAGAGCGCAATCGTGAGGAGCCTCCAATGATAGGTCATGTTCAAGTTGATGATCGAAACTGTCATCGCTTCTTGATGAGGTATCATGAACAAGATTCCGGACCTCGTTCTCCTCTTTGGGGTCTGCCATGGGGCAAACATGCGTTCGAGTATGCTCGTACCAAGAGTTGAAATTGCCAAACCCCACGAGTAGTCCTGTATCTGGGCTCAACAGAATTTAGCTGTTTATGTACCAGCATCTTCATCGATTCTCGTACAGAGCCCAAAATTTCCATGGTACCCACACGGATCGATAAAGCTCTCAAACGGTTCGGTTGATTGTTGGGTGTATGGCCGGGAAATTCCGATGATTATATAAGCACGATGAGGGTTGGCACTCGGACATTGACCATGTCATCTCATTCGCTGTATTCGCTGTACATTGACAAATGCTCAAAGCTACGAGACCGGCGCGTGAGTTTCTCAAGTCATACGTTTAGTCAGTTAATGCCTCTTTAACGGCTTATCAGGCTTTGCGCGGCCTCTGGGTCGAAGACATTTGGCTACTGTGCAGGACACACCTGTTCGGCGATATGGGGGGTTGAAGGACCAGGACCGTATTTTCACAAATGCTTATTGTCGACACGACCATGGTATCAAAGGCGCTCTGGTATGGTTTTTTTTACCCTGGTGTCTCAGTTTGTGGTCTTATGTGCTTGTCAGTCCCGTGGCGACTGGCATAAGACAAAGGACATTCTTCTTAAAGGTGACTCGTGGATCATCCAGACCATCAAGGATTCTGGTTTGCGTGGGCGTGGAGGTGCTGGTTTTCCAAGTGGACTGAAGTGGAGCTTCATGAACAAGCCTGGCTGGGAGAAAGACCCGAGGTGCGTACCGTCCACGACATACTCTTCGCTGTAACCTGACCTCATATCCTAGACCCCGCTACCTCGTCGTCAATGCCGACGAGGGAGAACCCGGAACATGTAAAGACCGAGAAATCTTACGCGGCGATCCCCATAAACTCGTAGAGGGCTGCCTCGTGGCCGGACGCGGCATGAACGCGACCGCAGCATACATCTACATCCGTGGCGAGTTCGTTCAGGAAGCCAAGCACCTCCAACAAGCCATAACAGAGGCATACAAGGCCGGATTTCTCGGAAAGAACGCATGTGGATCGGGTTATGCCTTCGATGTATATCTCCATCGTGGCGCGGGCGCGTACATCTGTGGCGAGGAGACCGCGCTCATCGAGAGCCTGGAAGGAAAGCAAGGCAAACCGCGTCTCAAGCCGCCGTTCCCTGCGGACGTTGGCCTTTTTGGCTGCCCGTCGACGGTCGCGAACGTGGAAACGGTCGCCGTTGCGCCGACGATTTGCCGTCGCGGTCCGAGTTGGTTCGCGGGCTTTGGCAGGGAACGCAATCAGGGCACAAAGCTTTTCTGTATCAGCGGACACGTCAATAATCCGTGCGTCATCGAAGAAGAGATGAGTATTCCTTTGAAGGATCTCATTGAGAAACACGCTGGGGGCGTCCGCGGGGGCTGGGATAACTTGCTCGGAATTATCCCTGGTGGAAGCTCCGTGCCTGTCCTCCCAAAGCCAAAATGCGAAGAGGTTTTGTGAGTATGCAACGCTTCGTCGTTCTCTCACTTGCCTGACACCACCTGTACTTTAGGATGGATTTGACTCTTTGAAGGACGCTCAGTCCGGTCTCGGTACTGGTGCCGTCATCGTGATGGACAAATCGACTGATATTGTCGCGGCTATTGCTCGGTTCTCTCAAGTTGGTCACGCTCGTTTTGCGTTCGTCTATCATTATTTTCTGATCTCTGTACACAGTTCTACAAACACGAGTCGTGCGGCCAGTGCACGCCTTGCAGAGAGGGAACCACATGGATGATGAACATGATGAACCGCTTCGTCGAAGGCCGCGGGCACCAGCGCGAAATCGACATGCTACTTGAACTAACGTGAGTCGCAATCTCCGCCACGTCGTATCTGTAGCTATCTATCTCACCCTGTGCTCCCTATGACATACAGTAAACAAGTCGAAGGCCGCACCATCTGCGCCTTGGGCGACGCGGCAGCGTGGCCCATTCAGGGCCTGATGCGACACTTCCGCCCGGAGGTGGAGAGGCGCATTGCGGAGTACCGTGCGCGCGAAGGCGCCGTGCTGTTCGGTGGAGGTCTGGCTCGCGATGTTGATCCCAACCTCGCCATGTCGGACAACCTTGGCGGCCATCTTCCGGAGGTTGCGCCACCGGCGGCGCGGACAGCGCCATGATAATACTGTATATGCGGGGATTTTTCGCCGATTTTCTCCTTGAAAAATCAAATCTATTATTTACTTTGCCGCTTGCCTTTGCGCTCGTTCGTGCGTTGGAGCAAAAGTACGAGTCACCGATAGCATATACGTTTGTATATACTATGTGGCCAATTGCACGAATGCGGTTTACAGTAAGAGCCGCACTAGCAGCCATCTGAAATAGGCGACATCAAGGCGACGTTGAGGCTCTTGAGGGGCTTTGAGATCTCGTCAATCACCACAACACTCTGCTAAGCACATGCGGTAGAAGCCACCCGATGTGATCAATTACTGGACACTGGACAGCAAGCAAGCAGTCTATTCCTACAGGGTAACATTTTTCGGGCCTGAGCTCACCACTGAACTGCATCGTGCTTCAAATTTGCAACACTTCACGCCACGCGTGTGTCAATGGAGATGGTGCAACATTGGGATCTTTTGGTCAGCCAGCGACTCGGTACAGTACAGTACGTACTGTATGGCCTCCTCGGCCACGTTTCTTCCCAACCACTTTAGCTCTGGGCGTGTGGTTTACTGCGAGTAAGCGGCAAGGTACGACTTTAGACCGAGATCGCCGGACGGGGACAACGCGGATCAATAGACTTATGTAGACTTGGGTGGGAAGCCAGCAGAAGGATTGGCGCAGATGCAATTGCAGCCGCATCTGCCAGTCTTGCATCATCTTCATCAAAGTCGGCGCAGGCAGGGGCGGTGGCGGCGGCGGTGGCAGCCTGAGCGCGTCATCGGGTTTCTCGGTCTGTTCTTGCCGTGCGCAGGTCACAGGTGGAAAGGAAGAACAAGTGTAACTCACCATCGCGGAGTCAGGGGTGTACTAGGATGTAATAATGGGCACACCTAAACCCGATACCTGGAACCCACTTAGTACAGCCTGTACAGGTACAGTACATTCGACCCAGGCGTCACTGGAATTTGAAACGGGCCAGACACGTTGCAGCCCTTACAGTATCAGTCAGACAAGATTCAAAAGAAAATACGTACATAAAAATAGAAAAAGAACGAACCTGAGCTCAAACTTACAGTACAGAGAGATGTTCTAGGTACTTTTGCTGAGTTTTCTCCCCTTCTTTGTTTATCTTTTTTCTGCTCTAGACTCTTCGCAGTGACAAGAAACGGAGTGGGCTGACGGAGGCTTTACTCGTCAAACGCACGCCACGCAAATTTTTTACCTGAACGTGGAAATGAATGAGAGTTCGCCGAACGCTCTAGACGTGGGTGACGTTACTCACTTACTATGTGTGCCCACCCCTTATCGAGTTCGCTCACTTTGGCACGAGGCCTCAGACTCCTGGTACCAACAATACTAACCCGGTTCTGGAGTAAAAAGCGCCGGGACAAACAGCAATTTTTTGCGCCCCCAACTCACTCGCCAGCCCCGACAGCCTCTTTCCCTCTCGTAAGCCTTCCTTTCTGTCTCCGCACTGGATCAACTCCACATAACATGCTGCACATACAGTGCCCCCCTGTTCTCTCACGGGGGTTACGTGATCTATAAAAGAAGTTTATACCTATTTCAGAGACTCCGTTCCGACGCGTTCTTTCTCTCGTAAGTTACGCAACCGCAAAGGGGGAGCAGAAAAGAAGCAGCTTGCGCCAACTGCTGTACCCTGCTTGGTCATTGCGCATGCCATGATCCAATTAGAGCATAGCAGGGAGGCCGTAAACCAAGTCGTAAACTCCGAGGTTGGTACTTACACCCAGTGGCGGGCACTGGCGGCCCTCCTTTGTGCCATGCCGTTATCATCACCTCTGTGCCTTTTTGGCACCCACGCCCTGCGCCAGACCCAATCTTTATCTTTTCATTTGACAAAGTCTGTGGAAAATTTTTTTTTTTTTAAATCTCTCACATGCGCGCACACGCAGATACATAGGGATACTGGCACAGCACAAGGTGAGAAGAAAAGCAATCGAGGAAATTGAAGAGAGTGAAAGCGCCCGCCTCGATTGAGAAAAAAACGAGGCTTGGCCTAAGCCATTTCCCTGGGATTTCATAAAGGCGCGTGAGGGAGCAGGGGTTGCCTCGAGGCTTATACGCCATGAAATTGCAAAAGGTTGGGTCTCAAGGGGGAAGGGCGGCCCATCGATCGCACATAAATGGCGGCGCATCTCTTCGATTGAACAAACCCCCGTAGTGAATACTTTTCGCACGACTCGGAGAATGATTTTCAAGTCTAAGCTTCTGCCATTGCTCGTGCTGTCCCTCGGGACGTCCTCTGTGGGTCATGGCGACCAGATAAAGATCAGATGCCCTTGGACTATGTCCGGTTCCCATACGAGGGGGCGTACCCTGGTGACGACTCTGGTCAGTCCATGCTCTCTCCGCGGGCGTGCGCGCGTGCACACAGAATAACTGACGATTTTCGTATCAGTCACTGCCGACGCTGTCTTTGCCGGTATAACCACGTTTGCGAAATTGCCGTGGGTCCAGTGCCTCACCAAGGAGAGGAACGTTCCGTTCGACATTGCGTTCCTCGGTGCTCCCTTTGTAAGTCTTCCTTACCTTACATAGCGCGTACAATCGCTGAGCGCTGATGATGATTGCTCTTCCGCAGGACACCGGCACATCGTACAGGCCGGGAGCACGTTTCGGACCCGCCGGTATACGTGCAGGGTCGCGCCGCCTGACGTTGTACGGTGGATACAACGTTCCGTTGGAGGTGAATCCGTTCTTGTCCGGGCTCAAGATCGTCGATTGCGGCGACATACCGGTGACGCCGTACGACAACGCGTATGCGATCCAGCAGATCGAGAATGGACATCGCGAGCTGCTGCACCGCACGCCGTTCTCCGCCCTGCCGAACGATTCGCTCACGGGCGCGCCGCTCGAGCCGATCTCGAAGGATGGGAAGCATCACCCCCGGGTGATCACGCTCGGAGGGGACCACACGATCGTGTTGCCGCTTTTGCGCTCCATTCACAGCGCGTATGGCCCGATCTCGGTCATCCATTTCGACTCGCACCTTGACACTTGGAAGCCAGCGTGTTCGGGGGCGCACCGAGTGAGCGCGCGGCGATCAACCATGGGACGTACTTTTATTGGGCAAGCCGCGAAGGACTCATCGCGAATGGGAGCTCCATTGCAAGTATCCGTTTCCTTTCCTTCAACTCCCCTCTCTCCTCTCCGAGCTCCCGTGCGATTTGTTGGGATCCTAGTGATGAGTTGTTTATAGCACGGCGCGATCCGCACGACACTCTCCGGCCCGGCGGACTATGCGAACGACGACGAGTCGGGGTTCCAGCGTATCGAGGCCCGCGAGATTGACACTATCGGTGAGTGGCAGAAGAAGATCGAGGGTGGAGATAAGGCAAGGCTGATCTGATTTCATAACGCAGGTACGGCGGGGATCATCGAGAAGATCCGCAAGACAGTTGGCGACAAGCCGGTCTATCTCTCCATTGATGTGCGTTTCTTTGCCGGATTCCGGTACCGAAGATGCTGACTGCAAAACCGCTTACTGAACGGTGTGGGGCGTGTTCCTCAATTTCGCGGCGCGGCTGATACAGATCGATTCGATCGACCCTGCGTTTGCGCCCGCGACAGGCACACCCGAGACTGGCGGCTGGTCGACCCGCGAGTTGCGCACCATTTTGCGAGGCCTGGAGGCCTGCACATCGTCTCGGCTGATATCGTCGAGGTCGCTCCTGCGTACGATACAAACGCGGAGCTGACGACCATGGCGGCTGCTGATGTGAGTGTTTCCATGCAATTACGATTACGCGTGACACCTGATCGTTACTGGGAACAGGTCCTTTTTGAGGTGCTGAGCGTGATGGCGAAGACGCCGCTGGGGAAGGTGGCAAAAGAGAATTGATTGATTGAAGTGGGAGTGGGAGAAGAGAAGACGAAAGAGCGCGGAAAGAGAGAGGATTTATAGTTTGTATTAGCCTCTGTTTCATTCACTCCGGCGGTTGATGATCAGGTCAGTTGACTAAATTGGATCCCCCCTTTGCTTTTCTTTCCCTTCCCACATTACTCTAAGGGGCGCTCAGCCTGTGCTGCATCTACCGTTCCCTGTCTTTTCTTCAGGGCAGGCGGGCGAGTGCGAGCGCCAAGAGTTTAACCTATTCAAGTATAATCTGAGCAACCTGTCCATCACTAGGGACAATCCCGTCTTTCCTTCTCTCCCTCATCCTTACCATCCTCCCCTTGCCCTTTCCCGTCATTTCCCCCCCAACACAACACTATCCCTTCCCCGCACACGCGATTTCCACGTTTACGCCCCTTCACGACCTGGTTCGGATGCCAAGATTTTCGCGGAGGAGACAGGCACGTTCCGTGCACCGTGAAAGCGAGAGAGATGAGGGCCCTGGTGGCTCTGCCGGTATTGTTCTTTCGATGAACATGGTCGGCGCGGGCATGTACGAGGCGTGAGTTCAATTTTTTCTAAAATCCTTGTTCACTTGGCCGAGCCGAGCGGCGGTTCCTGTCGCACATGAGAACGCGTCGCTCCTCCGACACCCCGCGGTGCGGGGGAGAGAGTGGGGAGAGATTGCCCGGAGCTCGGATCTTCAGCACTGCCCGTGGATGGGTTTCTTCGCCCCACCCCACCGCTTTTGCTTGGTCACCCTTGCCTGTATGGGTCCCACGCGGTACAGTACTGTCACCAAATACAAAGCCCATCCAGCGCCCTGCCACTCGGGCGCCGAAGCGCCCGTATCACCTGGTGCTAATCATAACCTCTCGTGATTCTGGCCAATCTTTGATGACTCTGTTACCGTGCTCACCGTTGCTTTGCCATCATTTTGATGAACTCCGTATGGGCGGTTTCCGCTAGTTCCCCGTTTATACGATTCCTTTTGTTGTCCCCTTCTTTTCTCTTGCATCATACTGACGTACCTTTGCCCTAGCGTCTACACCGTCCCTATCCAAGTGGGCAGCAACAACCAAAACTTTTCCCTTCAAGTGGACACAGGCTCTTCCGACCTCGTGCGCTCTTATCCTATCAGAGCCCCTCTCACACTGACCATTTTTCAGTGGATCGCGTCGACGTCCTGTTCAACTACTGCTTGCGCCGGTACAAAAGGGCGTCAATACGACCCGTCGATTTCAGGAATTGCGACCCAATCGAACTTTTCTATCCAGTACCTCGCCGGTAACGTGAGCGGTCCTATATACTGGGATGAGGTGCAGTTTGGAGGGTACACCATCGGCGACCAGGCTCTTGGTACAGCACCTTTAACCCTTCACCCCCCACTTTTGTTGACACATACTCACAGCGGCTGCGACAAACATCCAATCCGAACCCCTCGAGCACGAATTCAACGGCATCCTTGGCCTCGCCCTTCCCTCAAACTCCCTTATTGCGCACTCCATCACTCCCGTGACCGGAAATGGCCGCGACGGTGCTCCATTTACCTCCAATCTATTTGGCATCACGACTGTCGGGTCCGCACCCTCGGCCCGTTTCCTTTCCTTTACCCTGTCACGGCCTGGGTCTAGTGCCATTCCAGCACAGCTAGGCATTGGACGCCATCCTTCGCAGATTGTACCTGACCCAAGCCGAGTCAACTACTCAACACTTGTACAAGATCGCCAGGGGACTGGCACTCTTTTCTGGGAGGTGCAAATCAGAGCGGTCACCTTATACGTCAACGGCTCAGCAAAGTCGGTCAATCTTGGCAACTCACGGTCAGGCAATCCATTACCCACTGCGATCCTGGACACTGGCGTCCCCTTAATTCTTGCTACAAGTACCATTGCGAACGGAATATACGGAGCTCTCGGTATTGGACCTGCATCAGACGGCCAATGTAAGGACGTTGACCACTATTTCTAATACCATCAGTTCCTAACGAGACAGCAGACTATGTACCTTGCACAACACCGATAAACATGTCCATTACATTAGATGGTTATCCAGAGATACCGCTTCACCCTCTCGATCTCTCAACACAATCCCAGACTGACCCGTCTTCATCGACTTGTGTCGGCCTTATCCAAACCGATGGTGGTCTCATGGACACTTCGCCGACTGTTTCAGACATGATTCTCGGTGTCGCATTTCTGAGAAACGTCTACACCGTCATGGCATATGACGCGCCTAACGCACATGGCGTGTTTCCGGCCAACAATGACTCCGCCAATCTTCAACCGCGGGTAGGTCTCCTAAGCCTAACGAACGCTACACGGGCAATGCAGGAATTCAAAAACGTACGCGTCTTCGATGAGCCATTGTCATCGGGGAACTCCAGCTCCCCCACGTCAGGGCAGGCTTCAGGGTCTCGCAGTGGTAAATTGTCTATAGGAGTTGACGTGCTTCTTGCACTGGTCGGTATCATCATAGCCTGCGTGGCGCTCTTTGGCCTGCGGTGGTTCACGTCAGGCGACGGTTACGTCAGGGTCCGCGCATCAATGCCACGGATAACAAACCCACCGGCGGGTCGACAGCGTACTCGCTCGCTCACAACGCATCATTTTCAAGTGTGGATTTAGCGCCAGCCATATCCTCTGGTATGAGCATCGCTGGCAACAGCGCACGCACGGTGGTCAACCCGGACGATTCCGCATTCGATGAATTTGGGCAGCGCAAGCCCAAGGGCAAGGATGGGGGTGATAGTGGGGAGCGTGTGGTTTCATTCCTCAACCTCGACCCAGGAGATCCGTCCGGCTGGCGTGACACCCTGTTGGCAGCACCGTCGACTTCCCCAAACTCTCCCGAACCGGCATCGGCACTCGAGGCAGTTATGTTGGCATCCGATGAGCCGATGTCATCAACGCGCGATGCGGCTCTGGCGGCCTCTATCGCGGCCGGGCAACCGATGCACCGACACAATGCGAGCGACATCGGCTCACTTCCAGATGAAACCGGTGTGGTTGAGCCGCTCCTCGGCGGCACGGCGCTGCACGCGCGGGATGACTCTGCGGCCAGCTTTGGCGCTATGAGCACGCGGAGCGTCCGCCCCACCGTTTTAGTGATGACGAGGACTTGGCGGAGTTTGGCGTCGGGCGGGAGAGCATGGCGGGTATTGGGACGGCTGGGCGGAGCCCGCGGATACGTGGGAGGCATGGAGGAGACAGTTCTGGGAGCCTCGGGAGCATATCGCTCGCGTCCGTTAGTGGTCCCGGTCCCAGTTCCGGCCATGCTCCCCGCCCCAGCTTTGACGGGCGATTTCCGAGTATCGGACCTGGTGACCGACTGAGCGCCTATTTCACCACAGGACAGGCCGTATTCAACGCGGCACAGCCGCCTCTGCCACCACCACCACCACCACCATCATCATAGTTTATTCATCTCACTCACTGATTTGTACGCATTTTTGCACCTTCTGTTTTTGGGCATGTTTCGGGGAATTCGTATACAACACACTCACAGAAGACAGAACACACACCTCTATCATCTCCTACTCTTTCTTTTATTGGTTTGATTGGGACAGTTTCTTCGGTACCAGGTTTCCTCGTATTGTGGTGATCCACAAGGGACTCTCATTATCTGTGTGTCAATCGGTTCATATATACCATCTACTATACGTAGAGCGAGTGCTTATTCTTACTTTCGTTTACTTTCCTTCTCTCCTCTACTCCATAAATTTGTACAGTACAATATATATATATATATTACTCTGGAGGAACTGCCGATTGGTGAATTGTAAGTTAGCCGGAGTTGGCGAGACCTTGAGATTCTCCTTGCGGATCAGGGGTACACTGGTGGGACTCAGCTTTCTTATTCTCTCTTTGAATTTAGGCATTTGGGCCATCTAGAGGTTATCTCACTTTCTATTCACGTTTGCCAAATCTGTTGCAATTCACAAATGACATTATCGATCTTGTTATCGATCCATGGAATACCTCATACGCTCCGCGAAATCAGGCAGTGAATGGACGTCCAACGACTTGGATGCACTTAACATTCGGATCGATACTGTTGACTTCCAAGAATCCTTCGGTATTCGCCCCTCGCATCAACCAGCCGGGGCTGGTCCAGGTTGTCCAGCGACTCCAGCCCTCAGGGCGGACCCCATGATCCTCAACCACGTCGACGCCCCTGTCGGCGTGGACCTGTCGCGGGATGTCTGCCTTTTCTTTCGCCTTCTGCGCGATGTTGTTACGCGCGACGACACGGTTCAAGAATCTTTCGTCGACGACTTTTCCCTCCATCTCCTGGGTCTTATTTTGCGACTGGACGAACCCAATCGCGTTTTCCATCAACTGGAGAACTTCCATTTTATCATGTGTGGGAGGGAGGTTGATGCCAGGCCGAACATTGTGCTACACGATTCAGATGACCGCATCCTTCTCCTCGTTCAGAATAAAGTGAGCGTTTTTTCTTTCTTCTTACCACACAGCCACATACAGAGACATCCCTGACAGCGCCCGTCCTTTCAAGGCCAAGTAGAGCCTCAGCTAGTGGCCTCCGCTATAGCGGCGTTCCACACCGACGATTCCAGACGCGCCGCAGTGGGGCTTCAGCCGATGGAGGAAGCAAGGTATATTGGCATCGTCATGATTGGGGTCGCGCCACGTTTTTACAAGGTCGTCATCACGCGAGACCTTGTTGATGCAGTAAGGTATGGCCAGTTTCCAGACGAGAAAACTATTGTGCAGCGTCTCGTCCCTCCTGTTCCAACTCCAAACGTAAACGACTACCTGCGTGAGGGTATGCTGCCACTTCTTAACCGGCGCGCCTGCTTCCAATGCTTTGAACAATTCAATAGTGGCGATGCAAGAGGACAATAGAGGTGTAAACGCGAGAGGAAGGAGGCAAGCGTCGATGGGACGCGTTGCCAGATAAGAGGTGGAGGAGAGGAGAATACAGTCAGATAGTGTTTCTGGGCCCGTAATCGAGCACTCCAAAGTCCGTAGCCTTTAGCCACTGAGCGCAGACCTTCAGCGCTTTGCTCCACAAGTCCGATGAGGACGCGTGCGTGGAATCGCGTGGCTGCGCGAGGGCTGCTCGGGTACTTTCTGCTCGTGGACGGAGATCGCGTTCTTGTGCGCGAGAAGTGGGACGGACCTATCATGCTCAACGGCATCCAGGCGGTCCAGGACGCCCACGCTGAAATGGACGGCATCACTACGGTACGTCCCCTGCCCGTAACGGAATTGTTGAACGGATCCTCTCCATAACGAGCTGGGAGGGCCAGGATGGCAAGTATATGTATTGCGTCGTACTTACTGGAACTTTTCTGAGTCCGTAAGTTAAAAAAAAATAATAAGAAAGGAAGGCGGTGACGGCGAAGTTAAAAAACAAAATATGGGCGCGTGGTCTGCTTGCACCAGATGCAAGGCAGCACGGGAATCGATGTAGATGCATAACAGCGTCTTGGAAAGTGTCATTGTCCGAGAACGAAGAGAGAGGGAGGAAAAGCATGGGGCGGAAAGGGAGTTAGGTTTGCCGCGTTTCTGACGATTGGGGCCACATGGCGGTTACGAGTGCTTTGCGCGCCTATCATCCTCGAGGTCCCTGGGAATACTCGACACGAGGCAGGCTACGCCCAACTATTCCCCTCTGCCCAGCTACTGTATCTCCCAATCCACCATCGTCCTCTTGACACAACAAACTCTTTGCTTCTACTATCATGTCTCATTCTCAAACCACCGCCGCCTCGTCATCCAATTTCCAACTAATCATCAATAATGCCCTGGATGCGTACAAGAAACGCACCAAGAACGATCTACTTTCCCATCCACTTTCCCCCCAGCTCCAGGCCTGCGACTCTCCAGATGCCATTATCGCCGTCCTTCAGCAACAAATCCAGGGGATAGGTCAGTCCCGAAGCGATGATCGTTGGACCAAGTGGCTGGCCCCGACCGTCAATGTCCTGTTTGCTTTTTCTTCGACGCTTAGCGCGAGTATTGGCCTGGTATGCTCAAGACTGCGCTTATCTGAGATCTGCACTCTCATATTTATTTGGCAGGTGCTCTCACCCGCTAGTGTAATCTTTGCCGGTTTCGGCGCTCTCCTTTCAGTGCGTATCCTCAATAACTTAGTGCGAGACAGTATAACACACGCGTCTTTTAGGCAGCTAAGGATGTCCGGGCAAGCCAAGACACTCTTATGGATATCTTCGAGCGCATCGAGATGTTTTTCCGACGTCTCGAGGTGTACACTAACGTGCCGCCGACCACGGAAATGATGGATACGATCATTCTGATAATGGTCGAGGTACTCTCTATTCTTGGGGTTGCAACAAAGGAGATTAGGCGAGGTCGATTGAGTGAGTACTGAGTTCATTGTGAGTTTGTCACCGACCGCCGACTGAACGATGTTCAGAAAATTTGTGATGAAGCTTATTGGAAGGACTGATATTGAAGATGCACTGAAGAGGTTAGACAAGCTGACACAGGAAGAGGCTCGGATGGCTGTTGCACAAAACCTGAAGGCGACACATGCTGTTGATGAGAGGTTAAAGGGAGTTGCAAATACGGTGATAGCCATGGATGACAGGGTGGCTGGTACGTCATCTCCGAATATTTCGTTTCTGAGAGACTGAGACCGATTGTATCTCGTAGCTGACCAGCTGCGAGGGGAAGTTCGGCACTGGCTCTCTCCGCCCGACCCGTCGATGAATCAAAACTTTGTTCAGAAAGCGAGACATAATGGCACCGCAGAATGGTTCTTCGAGAGCAATGCGCTAACGGAATGGAAAGCGAGAGGATCGCTTTTGTGGATTCATGGTAAACGTATGTTTTCGAACTCTTAACGAGTCCCTTCCACTAATAACATGTTAATCTTTAAGCGGGGGCGGGGAAAAGCACACTTCTGTAGGTCATCACTTTATGGCCATATTCGAGATTATTCATTATGCCTATTAGATCCGCAATCATTCAGAACATCGAGGACATGCATGCTGCCAGATTGGCCATGACGGCCTACTACTATTTTGACTTTCGGGATGTCAAGAAGCAAGACTGCTATGGCCTTCTCTCTTCCCTCATTTTGCAGCTTTCTGTGGAATCGGATTCATGTTTCAGCATCCTCTCCCAGTTTTATTCAGACCATGGTCGTGGCATACGAAAGCCCAATATCGATGCGCTCAAGAAATGTACGACGGACATGCTGAGTCTACCAGGGCAAGCCCCGACTTATATCGTTGTCGACGCTCTCGATGAATGCCCCAATTTCCCTGGGAGGCCGTCCGCCCGCGGGGAGGTTCTGGGACTGATTGAAGAACTTATTGATTTGAAACTTTCGAATGTACATCTATGTGTGGCTAGTCGACCGGAGATAGATATCCGAATGGTGCTCGAGCCGTTGACATCTCTCAAGATTTCTCTTCATGATGAGATTGGGCAAAAGGAGGACATAATCAAGTACATCAAGTCTGTTGTTCGTTCAGACCGGAACATGCGGAGATGGAAAGAAGAGGACAAGCAGCTTGTCATCGATACGTTGTCTGACGGAGCAGATGGCATGTAAGTCAACTCGTACCTCGTCTCGAGCCTTAGGTTTTACAATGGACGCTTACCTGATCTTGTAGGTTTCGGTGGGTTGTCTGCCAAGTTGACAGACTGTGTCGAACATTTCCTGCAAGTATTCGGAGTGTTTTGAAGGACTTGCCGAAGACATTGGACGAAACATATGGCCGCACACTGCTGGGCATCGATGAGGAGAAACGAGAATATGCACAGCGACTCTTCCGATGTCTCACAGTGTCTATTCGCCCTCTTCGCGTCGAAGAGCTGGCCGAGATTCTTGCAGTTCGATTCGACAAAACAGGGCTCCCTACATTTAATGCATCCTGGCGTCCAGAAAATGCAGAAGAAGCGGTGATCTCTGCATGTTCTAGTCTCATCGCCATCGTCGACAGGGCAGGCAGCCAGGTCGTACAATTCTCGCATTTCTCCGTCAAGGAATTCTTGACATCGGAACGACTCGCTGTGGCTGAAGAACATCTTTCATACTATCACATTCTCCCCGAACCTGCCCATACCATCATTGCACACGCTAGCCTCAGTGTCCTCCTCCAACTTGATGACCAAATCGACAGAGATACCATAGGCCACCTTCCTCTCGCTCACTATGCTGCGCGGCACTGGGTCAACCATGCCCAGTTTAGGAACGTGTCCTCGCACATTGAAAAGGCCATGGAGCGTCTGTTTGATCCTGCTCGGCCACATTTTGCGGCATGGGTCTGGCTACACGACATCGATCGTGATTGGATAGAGCCTATGTCGAAGACACACCCGACGCAACCTGAGGCCACGCCGCTTTATTACGCCGCTTTGTGCGGTTTCCGAGGTCTTGTGGAACACCGGATCGCTGCCGATTCCCGGGATATCAATAGGAGGGGCGGGTTTTACACGACTGCCTTACATTCCGCCTCAGTCAAGCAATATTTAGGCGTCACATCGCTACTCCTTGAACACGGTGCAGATTGTAACTCTCGAGACGATCGTGGCAGGACACCGCTTCACAGGGTATCACAGGGCGGACAGCTCGTCACGGCACAATCATCACTCGAGATTGCGCGACTCCTAGTGAATTCTGGGGCAAACGTGAATGTCACCGACAATGAAGACTGGACTCCGCTACACACGACAGCAAAAAGTGGGTATCGTGGGGTTGCGAAATTATTACTTGAATGTGGCGCAAGTCTTGACGCTCGGAATAAGAAACAAGAGACACCGTTGAATGTGGCCTGTTATAGTGGGAACATTGACGTTTCGCGCTTCCTTATAGATCAAGGCTCCGACACAAATTCCTGTGACGAGCATGGCTTAATTCCATTACTCTCGGCCTCACGTTATGGACACGTTGGCATTGCACGGCTATTGCTAGACCGTGGCTCTGATGTGAACGTACGCGACTCACAAAGTTGGACATCTTTGCATTTTGCATCACGATATGGGTATCTTGACCTTGCACGGTTATTGATAGACCATGGCGCTGATGTGAACGCACTCAAAAAGATCGCTGGACATCCTTACATCTCGCCTCAGCCTTTGGGCACCTCGACATCACAAAGTTACTGGCCGAGCGAGGCGCGCATGTTGACAGCCAGAACGACGAGGGGGAGACACCCTTATATCTCGCCTCAGCCAAAGGGCACCTCGACATCGCGCACCTTTTGACCGCGAGCGGCGCGGCCATGTCCTCCCAAGATAACCAAGGCTGGACTCCATTCCACTCAGCATCGTATTTTGGGCATCTCTGCATCACGAAGTTCTTTCTAGAGTGTGGCATCGATGTCAACATTCAGAATGGAAGCGAACAAACGTCATTGTTCCTCGCATCCATCAATGGCAAACTCGAAGTCGCACGTTTCCTAATCGAGCGTGGCGCAGATATCCATGTTAAAGTCAAGGGTTCGAACCCGCTGCACATCGCATCGCTAAATGGGCACCTCGATGTCGTGCAAATGTTAATCGACGCTGGCGTCGCTGTCGATATTTGGGACAGCACTCAAAATACCCCGTTGGCGTTGGCGTCGAGCAGGGGGGAAGTGGAAGTCGGTCGCTTCCTCATCGGGCGAGGGGCCAACATCAATGTGCGGGATTACGAAGGCTGTACCCCATTACACATCGCCTCGGTACATGGACATCTTGACATGGTACAGTTGTTACTAGATCATGGCGTTGATCCGAACATCCGGCGCGATGACCTCTGGAGCACGTTACATCTAGCGTCTGCCAGCGGCCACTTGAAGATTGCCGAGTTGCTGGTCCGGCATGGCGCAAGTGTCGACGTTCTCAACGAGAAGCAAGAAACCCCACTTTATCAAGCAGTCAGGAATGGGAAAATTGCAATCGCCCGTCTCCTGATCGACCACGGAGCGAATTTGCATACAGTGGACAGCAATGGCTGGACTCTGTTGCACGCCGCATCGCAGGGTGGGCACCTCGGAGTTGTAAAGCTGTTGCTTCGGCGGGGTGCCGATATGGATGTGCTCAACAAATGCAATAAAACTTCAGCCGATTGGCATCGGAGAATGGCAAGACTGAAACTTCAAAGTTCCTTGCCGAGTACAAAGGAGATGCGGATATTCGAAACAAGATACGGTCGACTACATTGGACGCAGCTGAATATGACGCTGACGAAGATGGGAAGGGGGCTTCGTTGCATGCTGCCGCGGAAGAGGGGAACGTCGATGTCGTGCAGTCGTTGCTCGCACGGGGAACAGATGTCAACATCAGAAATGACTTAAACAGAACCCCCCTATTCCTAGCAGCGATGGAGGGGAATCTCGATGTTGTACGCCTACTCATCGAAGGGGGCGCGGAGGTGGATTCACGTGATGACTGGGGCTGGACACCGTTGCACGTTGCATCATATTCCGGACACCTCGAAGTCTCACGGGTGCTCCTCGATCACGGTGCAAACGTGAACGCAAGGCAGTGGAACCATAACACTCCGGTCCACCTCTCAGCTGAACAGGGACACCTCGAGATTGCGAAACTGTTGCTTGAACATGGCGCGGACGTACATGCACTGAATATCCACGGTCAAACACCATACCAATCATCGCTGGCATGTGGATGTCGAGAGATTGCAGACTTACTCCGGGAGCAAGGCTCGGGCAGAGCAAGGTCCGAGGATGTCCTTTTATGACTCAAATGCGATGTCTGACTGGCACTTCGGTTTTAATTCTCAGTGATGGCGCATCTTAGACGGAAGCTCGAGTAGCTGTTTTCTGTCTCTATGGGGTTTTTGTCTTAGTTGATATCCTGAAACAGTGAGTTGACGGTTCGACGTAAAAGTATGAACGTATATGAACTTTTATCGGCGGTACAATAAACGGATCCTTGAGGGTGCTGTATAGACGGCGAAGAAGCGAACAAGGTCGTCGGAGACCCTCGTGTGATCCATGTGTCTTCTCTAGGAACACTTTGGTACCTAATACACGCTTAAACATGTGCGATTCCCACATTCAAGAGGATGATTTAAAGAGAGTTTTACGCAATTGTGTAGTCGGGAACCAATGAGTAGATATCTGGGATACAGGGTGTCGCCCTTTTAGGAGGTGGCCTACAATGGAGCGTAGTTTCTGTACAAGGGACGAGTTCGTGCTGACACAATGTTGGGAAAACTTCGAGTAGCCGCCTAAGGTTCCATGGGTCACGTGGTCCATGTTTAGGGCAGGTCCGCTTGGATCTCCATCCTACACTTCGCATGACTCGGTGATACTGTACAGGCCTTTCTCCATGGAATGTTGTTTTTCTTTTTTCTTCATGTCTTACCGGCTACTCATGGTGTGGTAGTGGCATGAAGTCCGATTGGTGGTCACTGTCAATCGTCCGAGTCTACCCTCAGTGACCCGCCCCAAGTGACCTGTCTACACCCTAGTAAGTGTTGTGTCGTGATGTCCAGGTTTCTCCTTCATTTAGTGCTTCCAGTCCGTTATAATATTTATCCAAAAAAACACCGTTCGCTTCCCCATCCAGGACCGATCACCTACGAGGCGAGGCAATGGCCACAGATGTTCTCCACTTCGGACTTCCTCCAGTCAGATTATCTCTCGTGCTCGGGCGGCCCCGCAACTCTTTTCTTCTCGACCTGGTCTCTATACAACTGATGGGTGACGGCGACGGCCTCGACCGAGCGCCTGGCTTTCCCGCTCGACTTAGTCACTTGGATACATTCCGCGTCTGGCTTGCGGTTGGCGTTTACGCTCGGCACAGCGTGGCTGCGCGATAAACTCAGGCACGTGGACGGATATCACGTTATTTGTGCGAGAACTGGGACGGACTACGGACCTTTCGTCCTCAAGGGCATCCAGGCGGTCCTGGGCGTCTACGCGAAGACGGACGTCGGACGCCCACGTTGACGGCATCATATTGTCGAAACATGGTACATCCCCGGCTCATTGGGAAGTTCCCTTATGCATTATATAGAAATCATATTCCCTGCGGTCGGGCTTAGTGGGCTGATGGCACCTCCATTTCTTGGGGCAGGTGTCCATCAGGTTGATAGTCAAGTTGACCAGGAGTCACCTTCAAGTTGTCCCACTGTTTCCGATTACTTGTGATGTTCGCATTGGTAAACACAAGTTGTTCGATTCCGCACGTACTACTCAGGTACTAGTGGTAGAGCATCGATTCGCCCTCAACTCTGTTCAGATCAAAGGACCTCAGTACTGTATGTGACATAGCCATGTGAACTCTGAGGATCGTTATCCAGTCGAAGAATACAATCGAGAGATCGGAAAGGAAAATGAGAACGCAAAGCGTTTATGTGGAGAGAGCGATCCTAATCCGTAGTGGAGTGAGAAGTGGGGCGTCGGCGGTGCGGCCCATTGCAACACGTGGCTTTCATTTTCACACGCAGTCATGGCACTTTCCTCCTGGGCGACACTACTGTATGAGCGGGGTAAAAGACATTTTTATGCCGCGACTAGCCCTTCCATTGGTCTGAGGTTGGTGGGTCATACACAGAATCTGATTTCGTGCTCCTCTTCAGCTGACGATAGGCGACGCGCGACATCGGAGCACGATCTCCGAAGAGAATTAGCTCAGGCGCGAGCGCTCTTCCAACATGATGCATGAGGGACGGGGTATAATGTCATCCACACATAGTACCACATCAGCCAATCCATCGTGTGCACGTACACGCAACTTTGCCCTGGGCATTTGTGCCGATACATAACAGCTAAAGCAAACTCCAATTCAGAGGTACAAGTGGTCTGACAAAATGACCACTAATTCATATCTTATTCGCGGCAGCCGTGTCCGCGAGGCCACTAGCAGTCCATTTCGCGCGTCTGATCATCATCATCGCCTCGCGCCGCCGTTCCTCGCTGTCCTTCTCGTCTTTGCTCCCTCCTTCATCATCCACATCGTCCTCGCACTGTATTTGCTCGTCGCACCTACCCCATCCTCGCCTTCCTTCCTCACCTGCCCCACCGCCTGCACAGCTATGCGTGCGTGCACCATCTGTTTCATCACCGTATCCATTCTCACAACGCAACGGTCCGTCATCCGCGCCTTGAGATCTTGAGATCGTGCGCTCGCGTACACGCATTCGCCCGAATATCTTATCTCCTCTGCTCCTCATATCGCCCCATCAGCTCACACGCGAAGGTCAGTTTGCTCTCGCCCCCGGCCCTATCAATTGTCATTTTCTTCCGCCAAGACCCGACATATAATCGGCCATCTTCCCCAGACGTCCCACGAGACGCACAAGTTGGACGTTGGACACTCATACGGCCACGCGACAGCGACAGCGTGTCTCAGTCGAATGCGTCTTACTAGTATTTCAGCCCATTCTTGTAGATCATTGTCTCTCTGCGTTTTGGCCTACCTGATCCTCGCCATATTCTTCCACCTCGAAGTTCGATGGTGACTCCTTTGGGTCGTCCATATGCCCCTTTGACGTCGAAAACGACACAATCGCTAGCAAGCCCTCAACTACTCCTGCCGCCGCCCTTTCGACGTCGTATCTCTCCCGGTTTCCACGAAAGGGCAGGTATTGGTGAAGCTAATGTCATTCTGGGCTCATTCGACTCTAACCTCCTTCGTCAAACGTTCTTCCACCCCGAACTCGCGCCTTTTCGGCTTCCCATATCTTCGACTCCAGCCGTCGCAAACGCTTCGGACTCGAACAGGCCTTACTCCTGCCACAAGTGGCCTCAACCGCGGCCTTTTCGGATGGTGGCTCCCTAGATTTGTAGTACGAATCCGCTTTCATCCCGCTGTGTACGCAAGCTGAGAGGTGCGGGTTTGAGCCAAATCACAGGGAGGCTGTTTTGCGGGACAGTCGGGGTTGGGTGGGTCAGTGGACGTTGAGTGGTGTTTGCTTGCAAGGTGACAACCGTCTTACTACCTGGTCTGATGTGGCTTATCTTTTCCCTATTGACTTGGTCCGTGGTAGGTCTACCATACAATCCGTTTTCTTGCTTTTGTCTTGCTCACATTTATCTCTTAATTGTTGCACGCTTGGCTGCTATGTATCATTTGTATGCCCCTGAATGCTTTCGGTCTACACGCTTCTTCTCTTCCATTGGGCCTTTCCTTTGTTTCTGTCGGCTCTCTAATCTCAAAAAGGCGAACGTCTGTTACTCTCCTGGCGAACGGATTGTATGAGAAGGTGCTCTCGGTTGCAGTGTCGTGCATTGATTTGTAGTATTTTGTGGTGGCGTGAATAAAGTTGCTGTATGAGTCAGTATGACCATCACATTCTGGCTTTGAGTTCCAAACCTTTCCGGTCGTGTCGTCCATCACATCCTTTGTACTTGTACTTCACGCGAGTTCCAAGGCAGGGTTGCCGCATCAGGCCCGGGAATCTAGTCGAGATTCCAAGGTTGCCTTTTGCTTCTCAAGAATAAATCCCGAAGCCGCGGAGCTGCGGATCACCAAATGGCGATGACTACAATACAGTACCGTCACCATCACCACTTTCAGTATCTCTGACTCGGAATGGCCCTGCCCAGTGATCTCCTGCAACACACAGTACGTCAAATGCTGGAGCTTTTTTTGAATCCAAATTCGTACTGTATGAGAGAGAAGTGCCGTAGCGTTCCAGTTCGAAGTATATACAAAATGTTACAACTGACGCCTCGGCAAACATACCGTTTCAGCCGAGTTACATAGTACTGCACAATGCTCACGAAATTGCGAGACAATCCTCCCCTTTCTTGTGAGATCCTCTCAAGCACTACTAAATGTTTAATTATTGCAGAAGCGGATCAGCGCAGAAGGCCTTGCGATCTCTTACAAAACCATGTTTTGCGAATCACCATTTTAGGACACGTGATAGTATACACACTTGAAACGAACGTCAGGGAGCACGAAATACAAGTAAGTCTTAGGAAACTAAGGGAGACACTATACGCAGTTGAACCAGAAGAGGACAGAGTCATTGGTACAGGTGTGCAGGGGAAGACGGGGACGTGAGGTGGACTCGGGAGTGGCAGTCCCAAGGCGGCGGCATTAGCGGCGGCAAGCTTCCCTGAATGCTTGCGCAACCGTTCATCAAAAACATCACGTGTCCGGCCGAAGTCTACATCCCGCAACGCGCACGTATGCCCCGTCCGGTGCCCAGCTTCCCATTTCGCAGATCTGCAACTCGTCCACGGTCCAGGTCCCAAAGCCTCGGCCTTCTCCGTCTGAGGCCCGCGGCGGGAACGCCGCGAAAGAAAAGGGTATGCGCTCTGGATCGCGGCGTTGAGCACCGGGTGTGCGACGGCGGTACGAGGTGTTGAGAATTGTACAATGCAACTATAGATAGAACGTCGTGTCAAGAGAAAAGAAAAAAAAAAGGGGGGGGGGGGGGCTGGGACGTACCTTGAGCGGTCGACGCTCGTCAGCGAGAAAACCAGCTTCCTTGAACGCACCATGAACAAGATCTAAAAAAACGATCGATCAAATCAGTGCAACGTCCGCAAACGCTCCCCAGGAAAAAGTTGGGGCAGATGGTGGTTCGATCGAAAGAAAAGGAAGAAAGAAAAGCATCGCGCACCACAGACAGCACGGAGACGCCTGCCATCCGAAGAGCGCAAATCAGGCTCAGCATAAAGCACATGCGCCCGCGTCGGGTCCGACTGCATAACCGCCAACCTCCCAAGCGGCACGCGCAGCGGGCTCTGCGCCAGCACGGCGCGTATGCGCGGCGCAAGGCTATCAAGGAGTGCCGTCGCCCCCGCCAGATCGTGCCGCTGCCGCTGCCCTTGTCCGGAGCTAGGGTCGGGCTGCGCAAGGGCCATCACGCCGAGGGTGAGGTGTAAGCGGCGCGGGTGGACGACGATGGACGGGTCGAGGCCCTCTATGGGCGGTTCGTGCGCCAGCCAGGAAGACGAGAGCGCGGACATTGCGTTGCGGAGCTCGGGGTGGTGGCCAATTGGGAGGGCTAGGAAATGCGTCGGTCGTGACGTTTTAGAAGAGTTGCGGTTGGCAGACTGCCGCTGTTGTTGTTGTTGTCGCTGTTGCTGCTTCGGAGGGCGGCGCGCTTGTCGTTGTTGGCTGCCATCGGTGGTGGATGAATGTCGTTTTGAGCTCATGCCGATATTGCGGGATAGAACGGGTTTGTGGCTGAGAGTGGGGAAAAGCCGACGGGTTGCCATGTAGAGTAAGTAAGCCCAATCATGATGCCTATGAGGGCTAAACCGACCCGAGCTCGAGGCCAAAGTACAGTTTACCCGAGATCGGGAAGCCTAATCGAAGGCTAATCACAGGTCGCCGGACCAGCCTTCTTTATCTTTCGCCGATGTGGGACATCTCGTCAGCGCGAACCAGTTCAGTCGTATATATACTAGCGAAGGTGCGGAAATTACTGCAGTACTAGAGGCCGGGCAAAGCGAGGGCGGGGGAACTACGGGTATGATTGATGCTGTGACTCTTAGATATACGTATGTATGACAATGTGCCCGCCTAAAACGTCTCCTCCTCTTCGGCCGCAACCGCCCCGCTATCTGGTACCTCAAAGCCATCCTGGCGTGCCGTGTACAGTGAGTGAATGAAATTCAATGACGAAAAGAAAGAATTTTAAATGAATGGCGCACCTCGGTGGAATACAGAATTTTCTGGATCTCGCCGAGCGTGAAATCATCGCGTCCGTCCTTGGCGAGATCTTCGGTCTGTTGCTGCACCAAGATCTCAATATCGCGTAGCTAGGATACAGTATCAGCAAATCACCCTGATCACAATAAAACAGGAGGGGGGCAAAGTGACCTTGGCAAAGTAAAAGTCGCGTTCCTTCTCCAGGCCCTCGAGGTGCGTGGACATCTCCTTCAGCTGAGATTGAAGTCCAAGCACCTGTTCATGGTTCGCGGCCGACGCGCTCCCCGTACGATGTCCACCGATTGGCGTTTTGCCCCCGGAGCGCGAACCAGGCACCCCGGGGGTGTTAGCTGCGCGGGATGATGCGATAGGTGCGAGGGACGTGGGCGTGTCGGTCGCCTGGCCACGCCGCCGCGCGACGGGGTCGTACGGATGTCCCGGGTAATTAGTGTCCCAGAATCGCTTCATCCATTGCAGGAACTCGAGGTTATCCCTTCGTCATGTGGGAACGGATGAGGGAAAAGGGGCTTTTTTAGGACGCGCCTGGCGATAACCGAAAAAGAAAACGAAGGAGGAAAATGACGCACTGCATTTTGCATTTGACCAGTTTCTCTATGGGGATGGGCTGTGAGAACCGTTTCAAGGGCGTCAGACAAGGTGGTATCGTTATAGTTGTTAGTTTTTAGGAATGTAGGAGGGGTGAGAACGCGCCTTTTCTACTCGCTTCGATTTGAACACATTCTGCATCACTTTGAAATTCGCTATAAATTCGTATTCGTGCTTCGCGTTCATTTTCACGCGCGTCATTGGCACATCCACTGTGATCCCGTAAATATATAAGCGACAAGCCTAGGGCCTAGGTGGAAAGAAGCTGTTGAAAAGGACATACGATATACTGAGTCGAGGATTTGGCAATAGGCCGCGCCGGTTCCGCACTGCTCGACCTTGGTATAGTTGATCTGGAGGAGCTCATTGAGCCATGCAAGAAGTTCTGAACGTGACTCGCTCATGACTGTCGTGCAATAGATGATAGGCGGGGAAGATCGCTTTTGTGTGAGAGAGAGTGAGAGTGGAAACTGAGTGGAACAGATGAACCCGATGAAAATACCAAAGTGGGACCAACCCTAACCCCGAAACGACAACGGCTTCTTGCATCATCTCACATGCATCACAATCGTCACAACGCGCAAAGTCTAGACCAACTGTGTAGTGGCGTACAGTACTGTGGAAAACAATGTATGACTAGGGGCACTACGCGAATAGTGACTGATCCGACCGCCTCATCCTTCAGAGTGCACTCACATAACTATCAGCATTTTGTTTTGTTCATCGCATCTTTTACTGTAGGACAAGTTTTGTTTCAAGACATTTACCGCCAAAGGAAAGGAGGGAAACCGGGATTCTTGGGAACCGAAACCCTCCACGACGTGCTAGAGGGCGAGTTGTATACACCCGTTCGCACGGGAATCGCGTGATTGGGAAGGAGAATTATGGGATTGATAAGATCTAAGATCCCAAGATTTAATCAGTTGCCTACAGTGAAACCTCTACACGGTGATAATCCATTGCATTCTGCATCTACTGTAAATTACGCTTGCCTCGGCGACTGCCATCACTTTCACCGGTTATCGCTTTCAATGGTGGCTGGTTATCAGGTTTTTCAGTGGTTTTTCACGCGCCCGTCATTTAGGAGCGCTAAGCGCCCGGTCTGTGAAACCCGCTTGTCGTTGCTTCGACACTTGCGTCGACACGTCACAGCCCAGCTGTTCCCCTCCGAGTTCCCCTCTGCCCAACTCGTCCATTATCCTCCCACCACGATCAAACCCCTTGCTTCGCCCTCATGTCTCAGTCTCAGTCTCAACCCGCCTCTGCCTCCTCATCCAATTTCCAACTAATCTTCAACGGTGCGCTGGAAGCGTACAGAAAACGCACCAAGAATGATCTACTTGCTCATCCGCTCGCACCACAGCTACAGGCCTGCGACTCTCCGGGCGCCATTCTTGCCGTCCTTCAGCAGCAAGTACAGGGGCTAAATCAACCCCAAAGCGATGATCGATGGACAAAGTGGCTTGATCCCACCGTCAATGTCCTGTTTGCTTTTTCCGCGACGCTTGGAGCGGGTGTTGGCATGGTATGCTCAAGGACACGCGCTTATCTGCACTCTCATATTTATTTGGCAGGTATTCTCACCTGCTAGTGTAATCTTTGCTGGTATCGGCGCTCTCCTTTCGGTGTGTACTCTCAATAACTTGGCGTAGGACATCGTAAACATACACTTCTCAGGCAGTTAAGGATGTTCAGGCAAGCCAAGGCACTCTTATGGACATCTTTGAGCGCATCGAGAGTTTCTTCCGACGTCTCGTGATATATACGGAAGTACCTCAGACCACGGAAATGACGGACACAATCATTCTGATAATGGCGAGATTCTTAATATCCTTGGGGCTGCAACAAAGGAGATTAGGCAAGGTCGAATGAGTGAGTAGTTCATTACGCGTTTGCCACCGTTAACTGAATGATGTTTCAGAAAAATTTGGGAAGAAGTTGATCGGAAGGACGGACATGGAAGATGCGCTGAAGAGGTTAGACAAGCTGACTCAAGAAGAGGCCCGAATGGCTGTTGCACAAAACTTGAAGGCGACGCATGCTGTTGATGAGAGGGTGAAGGGAGTCGCAATACGATGGTGGCCATCAACAATACGGTGGCCGGCGTAGACGATCGAGTCGCCGGTGTCGGTGATCAGTGGCTAGGGTTGACGATAGAGTGGCCAGGGTTGACGATAAGGTGGCCAGGGTGACGATACGATGACTAGGGTCGACGACAATGTGAAGGACATCGACGCTAGGGTAGCCATTGTTGATGACAATGTGAAGGCGGTCGATGACAAGGTAGCCGAGGTCATTCATGGTGCGCAAGTCATTTTTAGTCAAGCCTCCGGAAATGTTAAATCTGAACCCCTCAGACGGAAAGGAAGCAAAGCAATTATTAAACAAACCGCCAAAGATGTGGATCAAGTGAAACGTTTGTCATCTCCTTACATTTCGTGGCTGGGACCGACGGTATCTTGTAGGTGACCAGCTGCGTGGGAAGTTCAACACTGGCTCTCTCCCCCTGACCCATCGATAAATTACAATTTGTTCGGAAAGCACGACACAGTGAAACTGCAGCATGGTTCTTCGAGGCAATGCATCGACGGAATGGAAAGCAAGGGGTCGCTCTTGTGGATTCATGGAAAACGTATGTTGTCCAACCCTTGACGATGTTTTATCAATAACTTGTTGAACTAGCTGGAGCGGGGAAGAGTACACTTCTGTATGTCATGACCTTATGCGTATGTTTGACGTTATTCATGGTGCCTATTAGATCTGCATCATCCAGGACATCAAGGGCATGCACGCGCCGGATTGGCCACGATGGCCTACTTTATTTCGATTTTCGGGATGTAAGAAGCAAGACTGCTATGGCCTCCTCTCCTCCCTCATTTTTCAGCTTTCCACCGAATCGGAATCTTGTTTCAACTCCTCTCCCAGTTATATTCAGACCATGGTCGCGGCACAGAAAAGCCAGATATTGACGCGCTCAAGAAATGTATGACGGACATGCTAAGTCTGCCAGGGCAAGCTCCAATTTATATCATTGTTGACGCTGTAGACGAATGCCCGAATTCTTTGGGGAGCCATCCGCCCGCGAGGAGGTCCTGGGGCTAGTCGAAGAACTCGTCAATTTGAAATTTCCGAATGTACATCTATGTGTGGCTAGCCGGCCAGAGATAGATATTAGGTGGTGCTTGAGCCGTTGACGTCTCTCAAGATTTCTCTTCATGACGAGAGCGGCCAAAAGGAAGACATAATCAAGTACATCAGGTCTTCTGTCCATTCAGACCGGACGATGCGGAGATGGAGAGAGGAGGACCAGACTCTGGTTATTGATACGCTCTCCCAAAAGGCGGATGGCATGTAAGCTGAGATCATGTTTATGGTGCTTCAGTCTAGATACTATATCATAACATAGGTTCCGGTGGGTGGTCTGTCAGGTTGACAGGCTACGTCGCTGCTTTCCAGCGAGTATTCGGAGCGCCCTAGCCGATTTACCAGAGAGTTTGGACAAAACATACGAGCAAACGTTGTTGGGAATCGATAAGGAGAAACGAGAATACGCGCAACGTTTGTTCCAGTGCCTCTCGGTGTCGATTCGCCCACTTCGCGTCGAGGAGCTTGCAGAGATATTTGCAGTCCAGTTCGACACGGCGGCGCCCGCATCGTTTAACAAAGATTTGCGGCCACCGGATGCGGAAGAGGCGGTGCTGTCTGCATGCTCCAGTCTCATCGCCGTTGTCAATAGAGATGGCGGTCAAGTGGTACAATTCTCGCACTTCTCCGTCAAGGAGTTCTTGACATCGGAGCGACTTGCAACGGCCGAAGAACGTCTTTCGTACTATCACATTCTCCCCGAACCTGCCCACACTATCCTTGCACATGCTGGCCTCAGCGTCCTCCTCCAACTCGATGACCAAGTCGACAGAGATGCCATAGCTAACTTTCCCATCGCCCCGTATGCTGCACGGTACTGGATGGACCATGCCCGGTTTAGAAACGTGTCCTCGCACATTGAGAAGGGCATGGAGCGTCTTTTTGATTCCGCAAAGCCACATTTTTCAGCATGGGTCTGGCTACACGACATCGACCGTTATTGGTTAGAACCCATGCCAACGATACACCCTCCGCGACCTGAGGCCGTGCCACTTTATTATGCCTCTCTATGCGGGTTCCGTGGTCTCGTGGAGCACTTGATCGTTTCCGATCCACGGGACATCAATAGCAGGGGCGGTACTCACACGACTGCCTTACATGCGGCCTCAGTCGAGGGACATTTAGACGTCGCATCGCTTCTCCTCAAACATGGTGCAGATCCTAACTCTCGTGACGATCGTGGCAGGACTCCGCTTCACATAGTATCACAGGGCGCCGGACAGCTCGTCATGTCGCAGTCGTCACTCGAGATTGCGCGGCGTCTACTAAATTCTGGCGCAAACGTGAATGTCGTCGACAATGACGGCTGGTTTCCAATACACTCGACAGCAAGAAGCGGGTATCGTGAGATCGCGGAAGTTTTACTTGAATCTGGCGCAAGTCTCGATAGTCGCCTTAAGAATCAAAATACACCGCTTCACATTGCCTCTAACAGTGGGAAGCTGGACATTTCGCGTCTCTTTATAGATCGTGGCTCAGACATCAATTCCCGGAACAATGTTGAATGCACTCCATTACACATTGCGTCAAAATATGGACACGTTGACATCGCACAGTTATTGCTAGACTCTGGCTGTGATGTGGACCCATGCGACACAGGGCTTTGGACCCCCCTGCATTATGCGTCAGGACATGAGTATCCTGACATCGTGCGGTTGTTGATAGACCGTGGTGCCGATGTGAACGCACGGAAAGAAGATCATTGGACACCCTTGCATCTCACGTCAATCAGTGGGCAGCTCGACCTCACAAAGTTTCTCGTCGAGCGAGGTGCGAATGTTGACAGCAAGAGCGATAAGGACGAGACTCCCTTGGACCGCGCTGTATGCAACGGGTACCTCGATGTTGCGCAGTTCTTGATCGAGAATGGTGCGGCCGTGTCTGCCCGGGATAACAATGGCTGGACTCCATTCCACACAGCATCGTATTTTGGGCATCTTCACATCACAAAGTTCTTACTGGAGCATGGCGTCGACGTCGACATTCGGAACGGAAGCGAGCAGACGTCTTTGTACTTGGCATGCGACAGCGGCAAACTCGACGTCGCACGTTTTCTAATCGAGCATGGCGCAGATATTCACGCTAAGGACAACAAGGGCTGGAGCTCACTGCACATCTCATCACAGAACGGGCACCTCGACGTCGTGCGAATTTAGTCGACACTGGCATCGTAGTCGATGTTCAGGACGAAACCCAAAAGACCCCGTTGGCCTTGGCGTCAAGCAAGGGGAAGGTCGAAGTTGGGCGGTTCCTCGTCGAGCGAGGGGCCGAGATTAATTTGCGGGACAACGATGGCTGGGCGCCATTACACTTTGCCTCAGGTCATGGACATCTTGACATGGCACAGCTATTACTAGACCATGGAGTTGATCCGAACATCCAGCGCCATGACCTCTGGAACCCGTTACATCTAGCCTCGGCCAACGGCCACCTCAAGATTGCCGAGTTGCTGATCCAGCGTGGCGCAAGTGTCGACAATTTCACTGAGAAGGAAGAAACACCACTTTATCAAGCAGTAACGAACGGGAAAGCTGCGATTGCGCGTCTCCTGATCGACCACGGAGCGAATCTGCATAGGGCAGACGGCGATGGCTGTACTCTGTTGCATGCCGCATCGCAAGGTGGACATCTCGAAGTCGTAAAGCTGTTGCTTCGGCGGGGCGCCGATGTGGATGTACTCAACAAGGCGAACAAAACCGCAGCCGAAATGGCTTCAGAGAATGACAAAGCCGAGGTTGCAAAGTTGATTGCGGAGTACAAAGCAGATGCAAATATTCGGGACAAGATACGGTCGACTACATTGGACACGGCTGCAGATGAAGATGGGATAAATGCTTCGTTGCATGCCGCCGCGGAAGAGGGGGACATCGACCTTCTGAAGAAGTTACTCGAATCGGGAGAAGATATCCACGCCGTCGGAGGTCCATATGGCATGACACCACTAAACATAGCAGCGCACGTGGGGAATGTTGATATCGTGCGCTTGCTCATCGAGCGGGGCGCGGAGGTGGATTCACGTAATATGTGGGGGTGGACGTCGCTGCACTTTGCATCGAAAGCCGGACACCTCGAAGTCTCGCAGGTGCTCATCGATAACGGGGCAAACGTGAGCGCAAGGCAGAAATATCGTAACACCCCGATACACTTTGCAGGATCTATCGGACACCTCGGGATTGTGAAACTGTTACTTGAACGTGGCGCGGACGTACATGCGTTGAATGGCCACGGTCAAACACCATACCAAATGACGCTGCAAAATGGATATCGAGAGGTTGCAGATTTACTGTGGAAACATGACACAGGCAGAACAAGGTTCGAGATCCCTTAATGGCTCAAATGCGATGTCTGACTGGCATTTCGACTTAAGGGACAGCGTAGCTTAGAGGGAAGTCTCTTGCTTGTAACTACTATTTTTGGATTCAATAAGCAAGTATCACATTCTCACTGAGTTCGCTGTACTTCGTTACCCTGAAGATTGTTCAACACCTATCACACCGCAGAAAAACCACCACATAACCGAAACCTTTCCGCTTGCGTGCGAACTTCGGAGAGGTAACTCACATGAGTAAATTTTGGTACTTGCTTTGTACTCACCAGTCTGTTCACGCCGTTCTCGCCATGATTGGCGACTCACCCCGCAAACGACATGGCCCCACTATACTGCCTCAATCATTGATGGTAGACGCTCCATCATTGATCACATGATGACCTCATCGAAGTGAAAGGGCGTGAATCGACGAAAAATAGTCACTGTGCGTCTGCGCACCACATCAATGAGGAAAGGTCGAGGTTAGCTGCTTATATGTATACGTTTGGCATACGCTAGGACTGGGAGCACATGTCGCAACCTGGAGGCGCCGGAGCATCTATTTACCGGGTCTAGATTATAGAACGTCTGCAGCCGAGACTAATCATCTGTAGAGCTTACTGGCGGACGCACGGTGACCTCGGGGTATTCATGTTTGATACGGGTGTAAGGCGGACAGCGCGGCTGCGCTTTCACGGAACAATTTCACTCGTAGTTTAGCTCCTCTTAAGTAGCATACATTCAAATGTCACCCTTCTGTCCAAACTTTCATGTAGAAGAACTTTTCATACTCTTTTTCCTCTCCCCGGCCCGGCCGCGATCAGGTGGAAGCATCCACATCGCGCGTCCTCATTCTTTTACCTTCCCTTCCTTTCTACTCGAGGATTCCGGATGCCGAACCGAGCCAGGCACCAAACGGAGTGCCGAGCTCTTTACAAAACCTCTTCTCCCTCCCCCTCCTTAATCTCTCTCCTCCCGAACTCACCCGCGCGTCCCACAGCGCTACTCCCTTCATTGGCAGAACGAGAACGCGGCAACTTTCACGTGCATCTGTTACAACATGAAGACGACCATGCGCCCATATTTCCCTTCCCACTTCGCCGCCGCCTCCTGTTTTTCATTCATTTCATATGGGTTACTTCGGAGATTAAGTGGAATGTGAAAAATGTAAACGTCCGCCGGGCGGTGGTTCATCACCCATGCATCACCCCGTGATCTAATTATGCGCGTACCTCACCTTTCACCGGCCGTATACACTAAGGTGCCCCGGTAAATGTGCAAGGGTCCGACCGCCAAGCGGAATGAGCAGCCTTGTGAGCAGCAACTGAAATCAACTTGACTGAAATTGTGTCCCAATAATGAAGACATCGCGGTCACTGTAACAACACACCAGTTTCAAGTTTACAAAATACAGTCCCTTATACTGTGAAAACATTGACAGAGTCATGCTGAAGCATCTTGTGAAGCATCATCAACTCTTTGTCGAGGAGTCGGACAAAGGAGTTGGAGGAGTTTGAATGATGGGAAAATATTAGTAATCTTAAATCGAGTTGCACCTGTGTGAACTCAATTTCACGGTGCAGTCCGAGTTGGCGACAACACCAAGCGGTGCTCGAGTCAGACCGCTGTGACACCGGACTGGCGGCAAATCCTCTATATACATTAATTCTGTCAAAATCTGTCTTCGGAGTTCGGACCATGAGAATGTTCAAACGTACATTCATACACCTCTTCCCCAACCTGGCAATCTCGGCGACGCAATCAAGAAATGTGTGAATTGCCGCTTGCTGGTGAAAAGGTAGGTACAGAGGAGTCGGCGCGGGAATAATTCCTTGGACAACGTTATTTGGAAGTTATTCACGAGGAACTTGAGCCGAGTTCGTCCAAGAGTGGCGTTGACAGTCACGGTTCCCCTCACGCTCGTAATTGGGACGAGCGAATGGTTCCGGGGCCCGGGAGGATCGCGCTGGAGGGATGGGTGCAGAGGGGGTGGAAAGAAGTGAAAGTCGGAGAGGGACAGTCAAACTCACGTGGTGGGCATTTATCGTCGTGGTGCGTTCGGGTTTCCGAACAACGTTATGGAACGGAGGGGTGGCGAGGACAATCATTCAGCAAACGACATGAGTGGGTGAGGTATGTGGGCGTGCGCGTGCACAATGAATGGGAACCACTTACAACGGCCCCGCAAGCCTATTGTTCACCATGTGAGTGTGAGGGCGAAATTGAGCGCACCTGTGACGCGAAGCCCCTGTGACGTAAGTTTTGCTCACGGTGCTCGTCATTCCCATATTAGGAAGGAGGAGAAAAACGCAGTAAGCCTCCGGTCGGAATTACGTTTCACGCTTTCACCCCGAGTCACTCGAGTTTGTGTTCTATCCCATCCGCTTCGTTACCAATCGAGTTCCCTTTCTTGCCTGGCCAGTTGATATTTTTATCAAAAGTCCCCCGTGGAACATTCTCAGGTCCATCCAGTTCATTCCCTAATTTATTCAGTCACGACTTTATCTGGCCTTCCGATGACGGGCCATCAAGTGAGGGAGGAGGTTCTACACCAGACCGATGTAGATTGCCTTGGCCTCCGTCTCCTGCTTGCTCTCTCCCTCCACATACCGCCGCAGTGTAGAGGAGCGGTTTAGCCGCTGAACACATGCGTCGAGTAGGGCCGACCGCATCCCAAGGGAAGCAGCTGCAACTTGCAAGCCAGGTGTCGTTACCGAAGACCGCAGCAGAGAGGGATAAGCCCTTTGTCCCATACACCTCTGACGCCCCCACTGCCACCTCAAACAACGACGTCATACCGATGGTAACCGGGAGTCATTGGCTGAAGACGAGGCTCGACTCGGAAGCATACCTTGTCACCGAGGTTATCACTGGTGGTGCCCGGTCTCCAGAGCAAATACGCACCTTTCTGCGTCTGTCAATGACGTGGAGAATTGGTCGATCCATGATCGTTGATACAGCCCTCTCCTGTTCATACAAAGGCTAGTTAGAATAGAGTTTATCGGTCCCCGGGCAGGGGACTCTGCTCTCCGTATTACGTCACCCATCTGTCCTCTCCTTGTAGTACAACCGCTTTATCGCACACTAGCACCCCTTTGTCACCTTACAATTCCCTTGTTTTAGTCATGGGAGTCAGCTTGTCGCCAGACTCACGCGGAAAACAAATTGGATTTAAAAAAAAAGAAAAAGGAATGGGACGTCTAGAACGATCGATCGCGAGCCTGAGACAGGGGCATCCGGATTCGTGTCCACCACTCCATCACACTGTGCCACCGTACTATTTGGTCGCTCGGTAAGCTCTGCGTCTGCCGCCTTGTCTGGCGCGGCCTCGAATCATTCAACTGAACAACACTCCGTAATCCTACACCATTACAGAACTGCATCCAAATTACTAAGTTACGCTTGGCGACTGCTGTCACTTTCACTGGTTATCATAATCAAGATATCAAGATACCAGTGTTTCGCGCGCCACCATCATTTATTAAGCGCCGGGTCCACATTCCTGGGAACATCCGAATGAATACCTACAATCACGGGGACGCAACGAGGGCAGGGCTACGCCCAACCTTTCCCCTCTTCTCAACTATCCCCCATCATCCTCTCACCACGGTCCACGAACAAACTCCTCGCTTTGACCTTATGTTTCACTCTCAACCCACCGCCGCCTCATCCAATTTTCAACTAATCATCAGTAATGCGCTGAAAGCGTACGAGAAACGCACCAAAAACGATCTACTTGCCCATCCCCTCGCGCCCCAGCTCCAGGATTGCGACTCTCCAGGCGCCATTCTCGCCGTTCTTCAACAACAAGTACAGGGACTAGATCAGTCCCGAACCGATGATCGATGGACAAAGTGGCTTGACCCCACCGTGAACGTCCTATTCGCTTTTTCTTCAACGCTTGGGCGGGTGTTGGCCTGGTATGCTCAAGGACATCCGCTTATATGAGATCTGCACTCTGATATTTATTTGGCAGGTTTCTCACCCGCGAGTGTTGTCTTTGCTGGTATCGGCGTTCTCCTTTCGGTGTGTATCCTCAATAACTTGGCTTGGACATCGTAACACATACATTTCTCAGGCAGCTATGGATGTTCGAGCAAGCCAAGATACTCTTATGGACATCTTCGGGCGTATCGAGAGTTTTTTCCGACGTCTCGAGGTGTACACAGACGTGCCGCAGACCACGGAAATGATGGATACAGTCGTTCTGATAATGGTCGAGGTTATCTCTATTCTTGGGGTTGCAACAAAGGAGATAAAGCAAGGCAGAATAAGTGAGTAATTCATGTGTGTATCACCATTCACTGAGCAATGTCCAGAAAAATTTGTGAAGAAGCTGATCGGAAGACATGATATGGAAGACGCGCTGAAGAGGTTAGACAAGCTGACACAAGAAGAAGCTCGAATGGCTGTTGTACAAAACCTGAAGGCGACGCATGCTGTTGATGAAAGAGTGAGGGGAGTCGCTAATACGGTGGTAGCCGTCAACAATAGGGTGGCCGGCGTAGACCATCGAGTCGCCTGTGTTGATCACCGAGTGGGTATTGTCGACGGTAGAGTGGCCAGGGTCGACGAAAAGGTGACCAGGGTCGACGATACGGTGACCAAGGTCGATGAAAATGTGAAGGGCGTCGACGCTAAGGTAGTCATTGTTGATGAAAGTGTGAAGGCGGTCGATGACAAGGTAGCCGAGGTCATTCATGGTGCGCAAGTCATTTTCAGTCAAACCTCGGAAATGTTATAACTTAATTTGGACCCTCAGACGGAAAGGAAGCAAAGAAAGTCATCAACGAACCGCTGACGATGTGGATCAAGTGAAACGTTTGTCATCTCATTTACATTTCTTTCCTGGGACCGACGGTATCTTGTAGGTGACCAGCTGCGTTGGGAAATTCAACACTGGCTCTCTCCCCCTGACCCGTCGACGAATCACAACTTTGTTCGGAAAGCGCGACACAGTGAAACTACAGCATGGTTCTTCGAGAGCAAAGTATTAACGAAATGGAAGGCGAGTGGGTCGCTCTTGTGGATTCATGGTAAACGTGAGTTTTTTGAAACCTCGACGAGTGCTTTACACTAATAACTTGTTGATCTTTAAGCGGGCGCGGGAAAAAGCACACTTTGTAAGCATGACTTTAAGAGTATATGTTCGAGGTTATTCATGGTCCCTGTTAGATCCGCAGTCGTCCAGAACATCGAGGGCATGCATGCAGCAGGATTGGCCACGATGGCCTACTACTATTTCGATTTTCGTGACGTCAAGAAGCAAGACTGCTATGGCTTCCTTTCCTCCCTCATTTCGCACTTTCTGCGGAATCGGATTCTTGTTTCAGCATCGTCTCCCAGTTATATTCGGACCAAGGTCGCGGCATGCGAAAGCCCGATATCGACGCACTCAAGAAATGTATGAAGGACATGCTGAGTCTTCCAGGCCAAGCCCCGATTTATATCATAGTCGACGCATCGATGAATGTCCGAATTATCGGGGACACCGTCCGCCCGCGAGGAAGTCCTGGGGCTGATTGAAGAGCTTGTTGATATGAAACTTCAAAATGTACACCTATGCGTGGCTAGCCGGCCAGAGATAGATATCAGGGTGGTGCTCGAGCCGTTGACGTCTCTCAAGATTTCTCTTCATGACGAGCGCGGCCAAAAGAGGATATAATCAAATACATCACGTCTGCTGTCCACTCAGACCGGACGATGCGAAGATGGAGACAAGAGGATCAGACTCTCGTTATTGATACGCTCTCCAGAATGCGGATGGCATGTAAGCTGAGATCATGCTTATGGTGCCTCAGATTAGATACTCACATCACAACATAGGTTCCGATGGGTGGTCTGCCAGGTTGATAGGCTGCGTCGCAGTTTCCCTGCCAGTATTCGAAGTGCCCTAGCCCAGCTACCAGAGGGTTTGGATAACACATACGAGCAAACATTGTTGGGAATCGATAAGGAGAAACGAGAATACGCGCAACGTTTGTTCCAATGCCTCTCGGTGTCAATTCGCCCACTTCGCGTCGAGGAGCTTGCAGAGATATTTGCAGTCCAGTTTGACTCAACAGCGGCCCCTTCGTTTAACAAAGATTTGCGGCCACTGGATGCAGAAGAGGCGGTGTTGTCAGCATGCTCCAGTCTCATCTCCATCGTCGATAGGGAATGCGGTCAAGTGGTACAATTCTCGCATTCTCCGTAAGGAGTTCTTGACATCGGAGCGACTCGCAACGGCAGAAGAACGTCTTTCATGTTATCACATTCTCCCGGAACCTGCCCATACCATCCTTGCACATGTTGGCCTTAGTGTCCTCCTCCAACTCGATGACAGAATCAACAGAGATACCATAACTCACTTTCCCCTCGCACCGTATGCCGCGCGTCACTGGGTCGACCATGCCCAGTTTAGGAACGTGTCCTCGCACATTGAGGAGGTTATGGAGCGTCTGTTTGATTCTTCAAACCACCTTTTGCGGCATGGGTCTGGCTACACGACATCGACCACGATTGGATGAGCCCATGTCGAAGTTACACCCTCCGCGACCTGAGGCGGTGCCACTTTATTATGCCTCTCTCTGCGGTTTTCGTGGTCTCGTGGAGTACTTGATCGCTTCCGATTCTCGGGACGTCAATAGCAGGGGCGGATCTCACACAACTGCCTTACATGCCGCGTCGGTCAAGGGACATTTAGATGTCACGTCGCTGCTCCTCAAACATGGTGCAGATCCTAACTCTCGTGACTGTCGTGGCAGGGCTCCGCTTCACAAGGTATCACAGGGGGACAGGTCGTCATGGCGGAGTCATCACTCGAGATCGCGAGCTTTTGGTTAATTCGGCGCAAACGTGAATGTCACCGACGATGACGGCTGGAATCCGATACATGCGGCAGCAAAAAGTGGGTATCGTGACATCGTGGAATACTACTTGAATCTGGCACAAGTCTCAATCATCGAATCATCTTCAAAACACACCGCTGCACGTGGCAAGTTATTGGGGAAGCTCGAGATGTCACGCTTCCTTATAGAGCGAGGCTCGGACATCAATTCTCGGGGCATGGATGGCGCCATTCCATTATACTCGGGGCGAGATATGGACACATTGACATCGCACGGCTATTGCTAGACCGGGGCTCTGATGTGAACATGCGCAACACACGACTTTGGGCTCCCTTGCATATTGTGTCTCAAAATGGGTATCTTGACATTGCGTTGTTATTGATAGATCGTGGCGCCGATGTGAATGCAAACGATGACGGTCGCTGGACACCCTTGCATCGCGCGTCGGCCTCTGGGCACCTCGACATCGCAAAGTTACTCGTCGAGCGAGGTGCGAATGTTGACGCCTGGAGCAATCAGGAGGAGACTCCTTTGGACCGCGCCGCATGCAATGGGTACCTCGACATCGCGCGGTTCTTGATCGAGAGCGGCGCGGCCGTGTCTTCCCGGAATAACAATGGCTGGACACCATTCCACACAGCATCGTATTTTGGGCATCTCCACATCACAAAGTTCTTGCTAGAGTGTGGCATCGATATCGACATTCGGAACGGAAGCGAGCAGACGTCATTGTACCTGGCATCCAGCAGCGGCAAGCTCGACGTCGCACATTTCCTGATCAAACATGGCGCAGACATCCACGCTAAGGACACCAAAGGTTGGAATCCACTGCACATCGCATCACAAAACGGGCACCTCGACGTCGTGCGAACGTTAATCGACACCGGCATTGCCGTCGATGTTCGGGATGGAACTCAAAAGACACCGTTGGCCTTGGCGTCGAGCGCGGGGAAAGTCGAAGTCGGTTGCTACCTCATCGGTCAAGGGGCCGACATCAATGTGCGGGATAACCAAGGCTGGGCTCCATTGCACTTTGCCTCACAACATGGACATCTTAACATGGCACGGCTGCTGCTAGACCATGGTGTTGATGCAAACATCCAGCGCTATGACCTCTGGAACTCATTGCATCTAGTGTCAGCCAACGGCCACCTCAATATTGCCGAGTTGCTGCTGCAGCGTGGCGCAAGTGTCGACTGTTTCACTGAGAAGCAAGAAACACCACTTTATCAAGCAATAATGAATGGAAACTTGCAATCGCGCGTCTCCTGATCGACCACGGAGCGAATCTACATAGTGCAGACAGAAATGGCTGCACTCTGTTGCATGCCGCATCTCAAGGTGGGCACCTCGAAGTTGTAAAGCTTTTGCTTCGGCGGGGTGCCGATGTGGATGTAGTCAACAAGGCCAACAAAACTGCAGCCAAATTGGCTTCAGAGAACGACAAAGCCGAGGTTGCAAAGTTGATTGCCGAGTACAAAGCTGACTCAAATATTCGAAACAAGATACGGTCGAATACATTGGACACAGCTCAGTACGGTGCCGATGAAGATGGGAAATATGAGAGAAATGCTTCGTTGCACGCAGCTGCAGAAGAGGGGAACGTTGACGTCGTGACGTCGTTGCTCGAACGGGGAATAGATATCAACAGCCGCAATTCAAGTAACAGCACAGCATTAGACAGAGCAGCACACAAGGGGAACGTCGAAGTTGTACGGTTGCTCGTCGAGCTGGGCGCCGAGGTAGATTCACGCGATGCGTTTGGGTGGACGCCGCTGCACTATGCATCAAAATATGGACACGTTGAAGTCTCGCAGGTGCTCGTCGATCACGGGGCGAACGTGAACGCAAGGGAGCGGGATCATTACACTCCGATACACTTCTCAGCCGAAGAGGGACACTCGGATTGTGAAACTGCTACTTGAACGTGGCGCGGACGTAAATACACTGAATGGCCACGGTCAAACACCATTCCAAACATCGGTGGCATGGGGAAATCGAGAGATTGCAGATTTGTTCCGGGAGCACGGCGCAGGCAAAGCAAGGTTTGGAGATTCTTTTATGACTTAAATTCGATGTTTTGACTGGAATTTTGATCTTAGTTCTTAGTGACACACAGCTTGGGGGGAAGTCTCTTGCGCGGGACAATCCGAAACCGTGGGCCGAAAAGTACGAAATCAGGCGTTGCGGCAAATGGATCTATGGCGGGGTATGTGGAGGGAACGCGAAAGGGGTCACATTGTATTAGACGTTCATACACGCTTACTGTAAGCATGGAATCCAAAAGTCCCTAAATCGAATCCTCCGCGTACCGCCAAATTTTCTTCCCGCCATACCACTTCCATGATCCTGCTCATTTCTCGCGCAAGATTCCTGCACCCTTTGCAATGGCCCCGCCGACAAGTGTCCCCCTGTTCTTTCCAACCTGTAGACATATGCGAACTCGGTCTGTACCATTTGGCAGCGTAAGTCCATGAGCGAGATGAATCAGACAAGGGGACGTGCGATTGAGCAAACAATCCCTGATCGACCTGATCATGAATACATGGCCGTGAGCCACTGCCGTATAGGTACATTGGCAGTTTCGAAAGTATCTTGCGGCCTCAAGCAGATACCCGTCGGGTGCGCCTCATCTATGACCAGGTGTGTGTTGTGTTGTACATACGCAAGCGAAGACGTCAGATTGCTCGGAGATGTGAGCGAGCGTGATGCAGAATGGCGCAGTGGTACTACCCATCTTATACACGCTCTCGACACACTGGTCTTTCCATCCTTGGGGACAGGATATACGATCCAGAGGACCATTAGAAAGTACACTCCGCGCCCAGGTCGTTGTACATAGAGAAATGACGCAGGAGGGCAGTCGTGCACTGAGGAGTATATACCAGGGACATGGAACAGCGTGCTTCCCTAAATCCCTGAGGCAGCACAGAAAGGTGAATGGGAGCTTCTGTGCAAGGCAGACACGAGCCAACTGGCTGTGGTTATGTGTTAGATAAGCTACCACGTGGTCTTTGTTTAGGGTAGGTCTGCTTTGAACTTTTTCCGTTGTTGCCATCCGAACTTCCCAAGCATGACTCAAAGATAGAGCGGCCCCGATCATCGATCATTCTCCGTGGATCTATCTATCTTTCTTACTAGCTGTGCAACCGTAGCGTGGTGTGGTGCTGGTGGAATGAAACCGAATTGCTGGTCGCTGTCAAAACCTCCCTCTAGATCTCACGATCGTCTACACCCTAGTGAGTATTGTGTCGCTCTCTCCAAGCTTCTCCTTATCCGATGGTTCCAGTCAGTCATGCGGTCTACGAAACCGTGGCTCGTCTCTCCGCACAGGGCCGATCACTGCTGAGGAAATGGCCTTCACTTCCTCTGGTCACATTCCCAGGTGCCTCACAACTTTTCCCCTCGACGTCGCCTTTGCCAATGCGCGCGGGCATTCTAATTCTATATCTGGGCTTTTTGCGCGGCGTGAATTGGAGCCTGGCAGACCGATCAAGCTCCGGATCCGGTGAGCATCCGGTGCCACACACGAGGTTATTTCCGCTTCCGACATTGGCATCAGCGACAGCGAAGGCTTTAGTTGCAGTACCGGCCGCAACCGTCGTTGCGGGATCCACTTTGACGCCGTGCTGTTGCAGCTAGACCTGGACGTGACGCATCTCTTCCTGTTTCTTCTTCCTCCGGCGGTATGATGAACAATCGCATGTCCAAGACAGGTTGCATGCGCGAGGTGCATAATATATCCGCGTGTGCCGAAAAGGCCCTTCCTTTCCCCCTTTCCCTTTCCCCCTTTCCCCGCTGCTGCAACAGCGCCACTCTGGCAACATCTCTCCCTATGTGACCACAATCCTGCTTACTCTCGCCCCTCCATGTATCAATTCAACTTCAATTAGTTGCTGTAGCCGGGCTCGATGTAGTGGGTGGAAATCGGGAGCGATAGAGATGAGGAGGGCAGAGAGGGTGAGAGGTGAGCGCGCTGTGTTAGAGACAGGAGCAGCTTTGGCTTCACGGATCGTATAGATATCGGGGGAGACATTTGATGTCATTGGCGTGGCTGGCGCGTTGGTGTTGCAATGTCTGTATCCTGAGGATGCACAAGTTATGGTTGGGCTCGCAGTGTTTGAGCGTGGGCATATCCTGTCACGGCTCAAGTCGGGGCTCCAGAACTGGTAGAACTGGCGTCGAAGATTCTGATGTTGATGTGGGCGAGAGCAGCGATAGCGATGGTGCGCGGTCGATGAAGAAATAGCTTGAAGAGTGTCTCTATCGAATCTAAACGAAAGGAGTATCGGGCGTTTCTAGGGTGAGTGATGGGCGCTTAGTTTGGAGCAATCCCGGGGCAAGTAGCGCTGGCTAGTGGCAGGCAGTTGCTCCTATCTCAATCTACTTGATGGGTAGACGCTCCTCGATTCCGCGATTAGATTGTACAATCATCGCCTCATCAAAGTGAAAAGCCCTTGAAGCGATGAAGGATCATCATTGTGCATCTGCGTACTTTAGTCCGCTTCACCACGTTATTGCAAGGCTATGCTCGAGCGCATTGCAAATGCAAGGGCCTCGGCCTCGATTTTTTATTCCACGTGAGCGCACCATATATGGCAACTGTATTGCGTCTTACGACGCCTTCGCCGTTTTATTGGCGCATCAGTAAACGCAGGAACAGCGATAGAAAATTCTACCCGAGCTAATGCCTTTGGTGCTACCTTGTAGCACGCTCGATTCGCACTAGGGGGAGTCGGTATCCAATTCTTCCATATCTATTAGGTGTTTTTATTTTTTATTTCAAATATCTTACACTTTGGTCAATCGCAGTAGCTATTCAATTTCGACAGTAATCCTTCACGCCCGTGTCTGTTCCCTATTTCCAAAACATGTCAAACGCCATCCGCCGCCTCTAGCGTGATTATTATTTTCCTGCGACCGCATTGGTTGGGCCCTATGTCGACCGTCTCGATACGAGTCCCCGGATCAAGGACATAACGTCTCGTGAGGGTCCTAAGGCCATCTGACGGCGCGGGCGCTTCACCATCGGGTACAGAAGCTTGCACATGATTCCCTGCCGCACTTCGAGCGCTAGACGCGCCAAGAGTAGGTCCGTAATCGGCCGCGTCCCCAGGTTGAACCCTCTGTGCCTGTGTTAGTCAGGAAAGGTGAAAGTGGGTTTGGGGGGAAGTAACCGAAACACACGTAGTGGGCCAGCCATTAAGGTCTCTGCCAGCTGGGATCGTACTGTCTTCACGGTACGCCGTGGGGCTGTTCGCGGAATTACCTTTGTCCTGATTCTGGTTCTGATTCTTGTATAGAGTCACGGCATTCTATATGAAAAAAACACTTAGGCCTTCGGGAGCATTCAAAAGGGGTTCAAGTTGATGCTCGCCATTGCCGACGCAGGAGCGAACGGAGCACTCTGCTGCACGTCAGACCAAACCCCATAGCCGCAAACCACATCGTTGACATATGCCACTGGGGCGCCATAACGCTGGTCTTGAACGCTTGAGTGCAGCGTGGGCGCATTCCACTGGGGGGCATAGCCGGAACTGTGCGCGGGAAGTGCAGCCTCGAAAATAGTATCGTCACACTCAAGATAAATCAAATACACCGAAGGACGCTCACCGCTGGTACGCAACAAGGAGGCGGAGGCGCATTGGCATGGTCGTGCTCAGGTGAGTATGGTCGTGGAGTAGCTTCAGATCGGGGGAGTGAGTTTCCCCCATAACAACCATCCCCGGTGTCCCTGGATATGGCAGTATAAGGCATTAGATGTCGACTCTTCTGCAGGGGGCGAGTCTGAGAACCGAATGTGCGTGGTGGTTTGGAAGAATATATAGCCTCCCGAGCTCCCCGTCAAGACGCTAAGGCAAAAATCTGGGGTATCTATACCATGGATCAGGTATTCCGTCCAAGGTCTGCTGGCATCTTTCATGTTGGGCGTCTATGGACGGCAGTAGGACAAAAACGGAAAACACAAGATTCAATGACTTTCCAGATTAGAATTCCAGAGTGAGTGCGTCAACAGGTACTGCCGGAACTAACCGAACAAATATCAGGTCCGTACATGGTGCCATGATGGTGGTAACAATGAATGAATTGGCGCTCGCCGGAGATCTGCGTCTGATTCTGCGACAATAGGCTTCAAGACAATAGGTGTAGTGGTGAGGATAATACATTGATCCACGACGATTCCACGAGCCGGACCTCCTCCCTCTGATGTGCGCGTTCCTGAAAAGAATTCTGGCAATCGAGTAGGTTACTGGTGGTAGGGCGTTCGACGTTCGTCAAATGAATAGATTACATGAGGTCCAAAGTAGGTCATGCTGGTCGCGGTAACCGGTTAGGTGTAGGCTCGGAACCTCATCAGGCCTCATCCGCAGAAGGGTCCTAGGCTTAGGTAAGTCTTCGAACACCATAGACCGCCTGAAAGTGGTTGACTACTGTAGTAGACGCTGGGCGTTGACATTAGAAGCTTCCGCAAAGGGAAAATAACTTTTAAGGAGCCTGCATTTGGGGGAGGGTGCATATTCAGTTTGCAATCAGGAACCGGGTACTGCCCGTTTTCAAGGTAAAACACCAGTGATTTGAAGCATTTGGCAACATCTTGATTCTTGATCCAGATCGTTGTGCTCACATGTCGTGTCCAAGCGCCAATGGAAAAGAGAGAGGAGGGAGCCTGGGTGAGTAGCCAGGTGTGCCCGACAAGATTACAGCATACTGTATCCACAGCCCGTCCGTGGAGAGTTTCTGATCAAGTTTCTGATCGGATTTTACACGCTCCATCGCCACATACTATCCGGACTGACAAGACACTCTCCTGCGTCCGGTGACAAAATGCTAGAAGCGCCGCATCAGGCCACTAAATTAATGGCACGGCTCATCCTACCAGGAGCAGCACTCATCAATAACCTCCCATTCTGTGCGGTTTCCAACTCCGTCCCTGCCATGCTAATTGTGGCTCACAACTATTTTCAGTGCGATAACAGCTATCCGAATTTCTCTACGACCCCTCGGTAATTTAATCTACAGCAAGCACCCCGCGCCCCGCGCCTCCATCCGTGGTATCACTGGTATCATGGTATGTATCTATTAACTGACTAGTCTTTGGTTTTGAAATTCCCTCTACACTTTATCCACTCCATTTGATTTATCATATGCAACCGTGCGTGCGTTGAGTGAAATTACGACAGCTCTTGTTGGCCCCAGTCCTGACCCGGGCTGCGTGTGTGTTCATCTGATCGCCTCACCGTACCCGAAGCTAAAATAGCCGCTGATGTATATATCATTTGCAAATTTGCAAGCGCGCTAGCCTAGTCGCCTGATACTCATACACACAGCCGACACGCTTGGCCGCCCCCGCGCGCCAGTAAGCAACAACGATTGACCAATGAAAAAAAATCGGAGCCTCGCGCTAGAGGCTAGAACTTTCGCGGCATATTCCGGACCGATCATATTTATGGTATCTTGTCCCCAAAGACGAGAAACAGGACTCGGTCGTCAGCTCGGCTACCCCTGGCGTGGTTGATGTCAATTCGGGAAAAGAAAGCTGGAGACATGGGACATCCGGACATCGCCTTGGGAGACGATTTGATCAAAAATCCGGGAGAAGCGGACATACCCTTGTTGGGTTTGTCAGGACAGTTTGATCAAAGAGGGTGAGCTTGAGAAGTAGACCCGCTCGCTGGGTTTAAAAGACTATACATTCTCCGCTCTCCTACAAGACTCTCAAAAACTTGGGTTTTTGACATGTCTGAGCCCAATTGGCCATGTGATGGCAAGCGACTTGTACTGCGCATGTAGCCAGAAAGCAATCGGTGCTGATTCCAACTTTCGTCCAAACTACACATGGAAGCTCACAACTTGCGGGGATGACGCGGGCAGCTGAAAACTGAGGTTGTATACGCACGGAGGCCCGAGATCGAAAATGCCTCGGAAATTGGACGATAGGAACGCTTTCAGATTCACCCCGCACAGCTCGACTGGTGAAATATCACCCTTTTCAGGGATGATAGGAAATATTACTATCTCCCGCAGGGTCGTTCCGTCTACATGAACAGATCCCAGCGCTTCCCGTCACTGACTAGTGCTCTGACATCTGTGCTCGAGAGCTAGGTGAATGAGATCCGAATGTCGTCAGTCATGTCATACGGGGACTCCCGCGCCACACAAAAAAGGTGACACACCGTTAGGGCCCCAGAACGGATGCTATCCCCCAGATTCTGCACGTCCGGGTTAGCCATGATGCACGAGACAACATCCCGGGCAGCGTTCTCGAGTCCTGTAAGACTGCCGTCATCTAGCGAACTGCCGACGCTTGCTTGAGCGCCTCTTCTTTGTTACGCCCAACATACTGATTCGACGCCGAGATGGACATAGCGCCCTGGAACCGCGCGAGCCGTGCACGACCCTCGGAAACAGGGGCAGGATCATACGCGCCCCGCTCGAAAAACGTGTCACTCGTTGGTCCCCAAAGCGATCGTGGGCCGTCATGGGCGCGTCGTCTGCTACAGGTGCGGCAGTAGACCTACGTCAGTTAGCGTCGGCAATCTGCGTCGGCAATTCCCATTTATGTGAGTACTCACGATTCGATGTTGCCACTGGTTGCAGGGCAAGAGCGCCAAAACCGAGCGCCCAACAAACTGGTTACTGAGGGGAAGGCGCCAAGACCAAGCCTCTTTTCGCCCAACCCAAGCTTGTCGACGTCGCGGAGGTAACGCCCTGCTCGTATTCGCAACGCACCTGTATTCTTCGACTCGAGAGCCACCCCTCGCGCCTGGCATGCGCTTCAACATCCGTTCGCGATCATACCCGAGTTGACGAATCCGCTCAGCCTCAGCAAAATCCACGGGTGCTGCCTTCTTCGCGCCAGGCCTTCTTCACAGGTCGTGGAGCCCTGAGCCTCGCCGGTAGATGAATGGTGTACTGCTTGAAGTGAGCATGCGTGCACCGCCTGCAACCGAGCAGATTTCGCACACGGAGAGGAGATAACTGTGCGTGGGGCAGGCGGATGAGGGGCCGCCTGGAGCAGGGGTTAGATGACGCCCGATTGATGGGGTCCGGCTGGTTGCACGGGGTTAAATTCTGGGCTTCGGTGAGGCGGGCTGTCCAGGACGAGAAAAATCTTCCTCGTCTGTGTGGTTCCAGACTGTAGAGAGTTCGAAGGTACTGACGCCATCCACGAAAATGCTGCCCGGACCTATGTAGTAGAGTTTGGGGCATTAGTAAAGGCTTACTGAGGTAGAAGTGTGACGAGACGCAACTGGCTGGATCTTCCCTGACGTGGCGGGCGAGCTCTTCTCTGTACCGTTCTGCGACGCGGCTCGTGTATTTCGTTTTCGTATCGGAGTCGTTTAGTAACGATGAGCCGCCGGATCGGTAAAAACATCGATAGTGGAACCATTAACCAGCTTTATGGTGCGTAGCCGTGCAAGTTGCCAGCTGTCGATGTTGGTCGAGCTTGTGGATAAATAATCAGATGCCGCAGAGCACACTTTCGGACAGCACAGAAGGGCGTACCGAACAAAGAGATGTGTACACCCATGTTAAGGTGCACGCTGGAGCAATTGAGAAAAATATACAAGCCAAACCTGAAATTAGCACACGTCGTGTTTTAGGCTTGGAAATGAAAGCACACCTAGAAGCGTGGTTGGCTATTTCTCATATGGCCGGGGTATATACACCTTGTTTCTCTTACCGGCTTAATACCTTATATATCTTATCCGCTCTGCCTTCGTGGGGTCTGCCATGGCACAGTGAAGGGTGGAATCGAAGAAGATCAGAAGTTTCTATAGGGCGGTGTTGCAATGAGATGTGGCTACTGTAAACCGTTCGTGGCCCGCACATGGCCTGACCGAGCTCGCCGCCAAATCGTTTTTGACACGCGTAAAAACGAGGCTGAGACAACAATGAATGGTTACAAAATAGTCATCAATCAACGGGGAGTCCGAAAATACTTCTGCGACAGACAGACCTAGAGGCGAGGATTGGCGCCACGCTGGTTCCGCACTGTTCGACCTTGGTATATTTGATCTAGAGGAGCTCGTTAAAGAAGTTCTGGACGTGACTCGCTCATGACTGTCGTGCAATAGATGATAAGCCGCATAGATCACATTGGTGGTGCATGGCCCTAACCCCAATAGTGTTGAGGGGCCGCGGACCGCTAGGCCGGTTAGCGTGTAACCACTGGCACCGCCATTCATATGGACACTTTATCAGTTTGACGTTCACGACTGCCTTTCGATTATGTAGTTACAATTTCACTCAACTATGAGGCGAGATGCCTCATGCCTTACTAACATGACTTTCTTTACTTGTAGCCAAGTGCCGGCGATCATTAAGTAGTTAGTTTTCACTTTCGGACAGTATGTAATATGTACGTTCATACTTCATACTTTTGCCTTATCTCTGAATTGAGCATCTGTTATCTGACCCCGTAAACCCACGCACCACCGCTGGAGTGGCCTTCGTAATAAACAAGTCCCTAATCGCCCCAAGCAAAATACTGACGCATGAGTTGATACCCGGTAGAGCGCTGGCAATAGAACTTGAGTGGCTCGAGACGGAGAGAACAAGGCTAATTAATGTCTACGCACCCAATAACAAAGCCGCGCACAGACCCTTCTGGAATGATACCGATGCAATAAGACAAGACAAAAGGTTTCCCAAACCCGACTTCGTCTTAGGAGATTTTGTAGGAGGAAGGATAATTCCCCGCTCAGTTCCGAGTAAGAGAACTAAGATTAACGCGAGCTGTACCTGTAGGAGGAAGGATAATTCCCCGCTACACTAAGTGTTAGCTACTTTACTAAGCATCGAAAGTCTAATAACTACGTACCTCAGTTCCGAGTAAGAGAACTGAGGTGCTGCTACTGGGACGCGCGTCCCTTTTATACAAGTCTTTGTGTACTTTTTACATGTCCGAGAATGGGCGCTGACGCGTCCTCAAAGCCAGTCACATGTCCGTAGAAGTATGAGAAGGAAGAAAGGGAGACAACGAGAAGACCCTTCTTTTGGTCTGTCTTAGACCACTTTTAGATTTGACATCGGCCATTGGGCCGGAATTCTCCGACGACGCTGACGCGTCTGACCTCCAACACACCCCCTCAGACGTGGCGGCGTATCCCCATCTTTCCTGTGAACCCTCGTGCTTCTCTCTGCTCAACCCTTTCGTCAGTACGTCCGCAATTTGTTCTCCCGTCGGAGGTACTCGAGATGGACCTCTCCACTATCCACGACTTGTCGCAAGAAGTGGTACCGTACTTCAATATGCTTCGTCCTGTCGTGGAATTCGGGATTTCGTGCGATTGCTATGGCTGACTGGTTATCGACGAACAGGGTCGTGGAGAATTCAAGGTTTTCGCCCAGTTCGGTGAGCAAGCGTCGTAACCATATTGCTTCTTTTGCCACGTGTGCTGCTGCGATGTACTCGGCTTCGGTACTTGAGAGGGCGACCGAGGTTTGTTTCTTTGACCCCCAGCTGATGGCTGCCCCCCCAGCATGAAGACGAAACCCGACGTGGATTTCCTATCGTTTACATCACTAGCCCAATCAGCGTCCACGTATCCAAGCAACTCAGTGCCTCGGGGCATCCCGCGTTGGAACACGAGGCCATGGTCACTGGTACCGCGGAGATAGCGAAGTGTGCGCTCAAGGGCATGTTGATGTTCAACTCCGGGTTCGCTGAGTGTCGCCCAAGCGACCCTACTGCGAACGCGAGGTCGGGGCGCGTGCCCAACATGGAGTACATGAGTGCGCCGACAGCGCTCTGGTACGATTTCACATCAACTTCGGGAACACTGACTTTCACCAGATGTTCGCCCGCAAGTGCAGGGGTCACTGTAGGTCGGCAAGTTGCCTTCCCGAGCCTTTCCAGGACGTCATTGGAGTACTTCTCCTGGGAGATGGAAATCCACCCAGCAGTGCGATCACGTACGACGTGCATCCCAAGGATCCATGAGAGATCTCCGAGGTCCGTCATTTCGTAAAAGTGCTTTAGGTTCTCCTTGTCACTGTTGATGGCTTTTAGGTTCGAACCCGCTATTGTGATGTCGTCCACATATAGAGCAATTATGGAGGCGTCACCCCCGGTACGCGTAAAGACTGCGTGGTCAGCTTCGGTGCGCTGGTATCCCATCGTACCGAGCTTCTCACTGATCTCCTCATACCAAACCCGCCCCCCTTGCTTTGTCCCATAGACCGCTTTAATGAGTCGCAGGACCATACCACCAGGGATATCAAATCCCGGGGGAGCTTCCATGAAGATTTCCTCGCGGAGGTCTCCGTTGAGGTATGCGGACTTTACGTCCATCTGTTGGAGCTCAAGGTTGTGCTCAGCAGCTAAAGCGAGGATCATGCGCAGGGAGGCCAATTTGGCAACGGGCGCAAACGTCTCATCATAATCCACCCCCTCAATCTGCGTGTAGCCTTGAGCTACAACTCGTGCCTTGTACTTCTGTACTGCACCATCGGGGCCGCGTTTTATGCGGAACACCCATCGACTACCGACGACCTTCCGGCCCTTTGGGCACGGCACGATCTCGTATACTCCCATGTGCTCGAAGGCGCGTTTTTCCGCATCGCAAGCTATCTCCCACTCAGCTGCATCAGGTCGTGCCATGGCTTCAGCATATGTCCGCGGGTCAGCTGCGTCGCTGGTCTTTGCAGCGTGAGCGCATTCGTTTTTGCGTTTCTGCTTGCCATATGAGCTGACTGAGTAGCGTGGGTCATCGTCACGAATTGGTGCACGTGTGGTGCGCTTGGGGCGTGAAGTGGTAGAGGGTGTTGTATCTCTTGTGTTGATGAGTTGGTGATGGGAGTGAGCGGAGTGAGCGGAGAAATGGGAGTGAGTGGGGTGGTTGGTGTGAGGAGAGAGGTAGGGGGTGTAGTGGTTGTAGGAGTTATGGTGAGTGATGGGGGTGAAGTGGCGATGGATTGCGAGGGAAGTGGGCAGATACTTGTGGCGTTACTGTTTCGTTTCTGGTATCCGTGATGTTGTCTTCGAGAATGATGCGATCGAAGTGAGTGGTTTGCCCCCCTCATCGAAGATAACATCGCGAGACTCTAGAAAACGGCGTGAGGGGCGGTGTACAAAACGGTAAGCGGCGCGGTTTAGTGCATGACCAAGAAACGTGCAGACGAGGCTCTTAGCAGCCAGTTTGGTGCGCTGCTTGTCAGGTATGTGGACAAAAGCCTTGCAACCGAAAACGCGAAGTCGGGACACATCAGGTTTATTGCCACTCCAGGCTTCTTCGGGCGTCATGTTTTCAAGGGCGCGAGTGGGCGAGACGTTGTGCAGGTGAGCGGCATACGTGAGAGCGTCGTACCAGTAGGAATCGGGTAGCTCTGCATCGGTGAGCATGGATCGTACTTTGTCGAGAAGTGTGCGGTTCATGCGTTCGGCCACACCATTGTGCTGCGGAGTGTCTGGTGTAGTGAGTTCCCGCTTGATGCCTTTTCCATCTAGCCATTGCACGAGGGCGCGGCCAGTGTATTCTCCCCCGCCATCGCTGCGTAGGATTTTGACGCGATGGCCAGTCTCTGTTTCTGAACGCGAGACAAAATTTGCAAGTGACGAGTGACGTCAGACTTCTGCTTCAAGCCTTGGACGGAAACTTTCCGTGATTTGTCGTCAATGAACGTGACAAAATACTCGAAACCATCATGCGAGCGTGTGGGTAGTTACCGCACACATCGGTGAAGATGCGGCCAAGGATCGAGTCAGCGCGGGAAGTAGTTTCCTTGAGGATGACGGTGCGCGTCTGCTTGCCGCTCAGGCAGGGCTCGCAATGGGGTCTTGAGTGCTACCAGCGGTAATCTCCATTCCCTGGACCATGCCCTGCGTAACCATCCGCAGGACGGCATCGTCATTGAGGTGGCCTAGCGGCGGTGCCAAGTCTGTGCGTCCGCTTTGGAGATGCTGTTATATGTGAGCAGGGCAGCGTGGATGACCTCCCTTCAGCAGGGAAACGATCAAGTTGAGTTATGGCTACACGAGCAGAGTCGGGCATCATGACCCTGATGGGGAGGGGTAAAGGATCCGCTGTGCGTGACTTCGCAGAAGACAATTCCTCGTTGGTCCAATAATTTGCATCCGTCTTTGGTGAATTGGATGGAATTGCCACGATCGACGAGTTGTCTGACGGAAAGGAGATTCCCGTGGAGCTCTGGGACATAGAGCACATTTTGTAAGACAGCACGGTGCCATTTTCCCGGGCTTTGGTTAGTACAGCGATGTTGCCGGACCCAGTCCCAAGGATTGGTGTTTGTTCGCAGGACGACAGTGACTGGTGTGGGAGTCGCGTGAAGTTGCGGAACCAGTCCCTGTTGGAGCACATGGTGCGTGTGGCCCCAGAGTCAGGATCCATGGTTACCTATGTCTTCGTGGTCCGATAGGGAGACCATTGCGCGGGCCGTTTCGGTGGTGGAAATGGTGTTTCCGTATCACTGTCCCCGCCATCACCATCCCGACCATCTGTGATGGCGAGCTTTGCCGATGACTTGGGTGATTTGCTGTCAGAGTCCTTGGCATCTTCTAGGGCTCTCTTCAGCTTCCGGCATTCCAAGATGTCGTGGCCGCTGAACTTGCAGTGCGCGCAAGTCTTGTACTGTTGTGGTGGGCCTCTCAGCAGTTCTCTCGCGCCGTTCACCGCGTTGTGGTTTCTTTCCCGCTTGGCAAAGTATGCGGCCTGCGGTGCCACCAGACTCGATTACGCGGCGCTGTTCGTCACGAAGGATGCGGGCTTCACATCGGCAGTGGTTGCGGTGGCTTGAGTGTCCGTGAGGAGGGTCTTAAGGGTGCCGAGCGAGGCAGGCAGAGCATTGATCAAGGATATTGCTGCGAGATGATCATCAAAGGATGTCCGAGAGTGTTGATGGTGCGGATGCATCCAAGCAAGGTATTGATCTGCGTTTCGAGTGGCTCGTTCTCAGTGAACCTAGTGTTGTATACTTGGGTCATGAGGTGTCCAACGCGTGCGTTCCCGACGCCGTTGTAGCGCTCGGAAAGTAAGTCCCATGCTTCCTTAGCAGAGCTGGCAGCGACGACGGTGTCGAGGGGAGCGCCGTCCTTAACGACGAACTCAATTTGAGCATGTGCTTCCTCGTCAATCAGTAGCCACTCCTCTAAGTCCGTTGGGTCGGTAGGGCGAGTATAAGTGCCATCAACGACAGACCATAGCTTCCAGAGCCGAAGTAATCTGCGGATCCTGTGCTGCCAAGAGTTGTAGTTACTAGCGTCTGATTCAAGTTTGGGGATATCGAAGCGACGCAAGCTGGCTAAACTCGAGAGTGCTGCTCTAGTAGGATGAGTACTGGCTCCTGTAGGCGTGGGCACGGTGCCTCCGGTAGTGGGGGGATTACCACCAGTGGGAGCGGCATTGCCTCCAGTGGGCGCTGTGTTGGTTGGTGCGGCGTTGTTGCTCATCTCAGATTAAACGGGGGGGACTATGGTGGGTGTTGAGTCAGAGCTCAGGTCTCATAATCTGTAGGAGGAAGGATAATTCCCCGCTCAGTTCCGAGTAAGAGAACTAAGATTAACGCGAGCTGTACCTGTAGGAGGAAGGATAATTCCCCGCTACACTAAGTGTTAGCTACTTTACTAAGCGTCGAAAGTCTAATAACTACGTACCTCAGTCCTGAGTAAGAGAACTGAGGTGCTGCTACTGGGACGCGCGTCCCTTTTATACAAGTCTTTGTGTACTTTTTACATGTCCGAGAATGGGCGCTGACGCGTCCTCAAAGCCAGTCACATGTCCGTAGAAGTATGAGAAGGAAGAAAGGGAGACAACGAGAAGACCCTTCTTTTGGTCTGTCTTAGACCACTTTTAGATTTGACATCGGCCATTGGGCCGGAATTCTCCGACGACGCTGACGCGTCTGACCTCCAACACCCTGATCCGAATATCGGATACTTTTATATGTTCGATTCGGGTGGCATACCCCGGAATGCGCATGTCTTGCACAGATAGCATAAGCAGCAATGAGTCTGGTTATACCAATCCACGTATCATCGAAAGTGCGGTTATTGAGGAACTGGTGCAGTTGGTGTTCACGTGATTAGTGCCAAATCGTAGCGGCGGGTAGCGGTAGAGCACCACCCTTGAAAAATGTATAGAACGCTAAGATAGAAGAAACAATACGGAAAGGCTATAAATACATGTGAGGGTAAGGGATAATCTACGACCAACTTGTTATTTCGAAGTCACAGTACACTTAAAGCGATGCGAAAATGGGGTGAACACTAGCTAGTAATATACAGGTCTTGTGAAGGCTTGGGGTAAACGTGAGAATGGAAAGCACTAAGACAAACAACAGCAACAGAGGTATCTAGATGCGCATGCGCATATAAAGCGAGAAAAAAAGTTCAACCTCGCAGTCCATACATTACGGTGATGCTAACGGGAATTACTCCTTTGTAACTTCAAAGGTGAAAGCCTGGAAACGATCAGCGAAGTTGGTGTTCTCCCTGGTCATGTTCCTCCGTCCTAATACCGTGGAGTCGAGCCGCACCTGGAACATACAACGCCCCACGGTTATGAGCACTACGCTCCTTACGGCGTTGATGTGTTGGGGCAGGGAATGGCTCAGGTTGGCCAGCCTGTGGCCCACTGGAGAAAAATATTTTTGGCCGCCAGGATTCACGTTCATCCATGATGGCCGAATTCTTGAACTTCTCTACGAGTGCTTCCTTTCCCCTATCATTCATTCCTGGATTAGCGCTCGTACGAGGAAGGGGAAGAGAAACTGCGAACTGGTAGTTGGCATAGGACATTTGAAGGACTTTCTCGCTGGCATACATGTTCCTGCGCGCAGCTTAGCGAGATACCTCATAGAAACCCAAAAACCCACCATCTGACACCGAGTCGCGCCTTCGCGAAGCGAAGGAGATCATCAACTGTGATGAAATTCACGAACGCATATCCAACGTTACAACCTGGTCCTCCATTAGCCAGGTCGCTTGCCAGCGTGGAGAACATACCATTTTTGAAGTCCATCCTCAAGTAAAAGAAATCTATGCGCCTCGCACAGACGCGCTCGATAAAGGTCATCAAGTCCTTGTCGGTCATTTTGTTTGGGATGTTCTTGATCATCACCGTAGTGCGCATATCCTGCCCGTTTTCAATGCGAGCGATGTTTAAATTGTTATCCATCTGCTGTTCAATCGGTTCATGCGAAGGTGCCGAGCGGTACTTCAAATGGTTCTGTGTTGCCAGGGGTGACGCGCGCTGTGAAGGCAAATGTGTGTGTGGAGGAGTAATCCGCCGGGAAGTATGACCGTGTGCTGGTCGGGGAAGGATATATTCAGGAGCATACGTGGTGGGACCCGTAGGGATGAATGACTGGGTGCACGGATGAAGGTCATATGGCCCAATCTGTCCATGCCCATAAACCGCTTCGTGTGATCCTCGCACATACGTACAGGATTCTTGGGGGCGATGGTCAACTGAAGCAGAACCATCTTGATTGTCGACAAAGCGTTGACCTGCATCGAAACTTTGGGTTCGCCGGCGCTCGCTCAGACGATCAACAAATTCTGGCTCCCAATCCACGGGTGCAGTAATGCGTCTGCGGAGGTCTTCTGCGAGTCGTGTGCTAGCCAAAGAAAATGCTTTCACGCCGTCTCCTGCCTCAGCGCTGGCGCTACGCGGTCTTACAGAACGTGAGGCGGGCGGTTCCTCTGTTATCGGGGCTTCGGCACTTGGAAAAGGGATGACACTTTGCAAATTGTGACCAGTTGCTTGTGCTGATGGCGGAGGCACTGAAGAGACGGGTGACAGCAGTTTTGTAGTATAGAGGGCGAATTGGGTCCCCAGGACGTGCGGCCTATCATGTAGATCTTGAAATGCTGCTTGCGTTTCACGCACATCGTAATATTCAACATAGAACCACTATACAACAGAAGATGGCGTAAGCACCGCGTTTCAGTAGCGGCGATGATATATCAGACTCGCCTGCCCATCTCCCGAGCGCGGGTGCCATTCACGGAACGCTAACAAAGTGCCAAAGCGATCAAGAATCGAGCGGACTGTGAACGGCTGGGTGGAGTGATCCTTGATCTGGATCAAAAAGGCCGCTTCTTCTTCAATTTCCGTTACTGGCGAGGGATTTCCGGTGAGCTGCGAGGTGAAGTTAGATGTACTGCGTCATTTAGATTTAACTCGCTCGTACATCTCTTGCCTCGGCAACGGAGATGAAGCCAGAATGGAGTTGGATAGCGTGCTGGACTCCGCCAAGGACCATATGTGCCTTGCCCGAACGCACTGCGCGACAGGCGTTCTCTGCGTGGCGTAAATCATGAAACGCAAGAATGACGATGCCTAGACTCTGCAGATGGCCGGTCCATATGCCTTTGGATGCGCCATACGGCGAAAAGGCGCTCTTTATGCCCTCATTTGTGACAGCCTTAGGCACATTGCTAATCTAAAGGAAAGATTAAGGACATGAATATATGTCAACGACAATCACTTACCAAGAGAAAGCGACTAGGTGAGGTATCGAGACGTAAATAGCAGGAAAGTGGAGAGTTGGACTCCTGTTGTTGACTCTGCGCCAAGGGGAGATAAGGACGGTCTGTGGGTGTAACGTCACCAACAAAGTCGTCTACACCAGAGGTGGGTGGGCCTTTCTGGGCAGGATATTTTGACTTCTGCCGCCAAAGCGCAACATTCGTGAATTATGGTCGGTGGGAGTGGCAGGGAAACCACCTTGGCTTGCGCTATCATTCAAAGAGGAAGGTGTGAGGGGAGGGGTAATAGGTAATGGAGGCCGCCGTGGAGATGTACATGGGCTAGGTGAGCGAGACTTTTGCTGAATCTTCGAGGGTGCAAGATCTAGGGGTCCAAGATGAGCGCGGTGTGTTGTTAGAGTTGCGATAGAGGATGCTAATGGAGAGTCGAGCGCCTGATGAAAATGACTATGGACACTTGAGTATATTTAGGTTTGTGTAAACGGATACGACGCAAATATACTCACCACAAGTTTGGGAGAGAAGGGGAGGGGTGCAAGCGTTGGGTAGGGCGGCTAGATGACTGATTTGGACACAAGTGTCACAGTGGCGGAGATAGACAAGGTGGTAAAAGCTGACCTTTCTTAAGGCGCGCATCTGGGGAGGAAAGCACCTAGGGATAACACGAAAGCAAACGGAGTAACTTGTCGAAGGGAAAAGAGGGTGCAGGAGGAGAGGAAAAAGAAAGATGAGGGACGAAGCGGTGGAGGAAGGTTATATAACTAAGCCCAAAGGGAGACGACAGGCCCAGAACGGAAAAGGAAGCGCAGGTGGGGCAGGCGCGCTTGGCGGAAATCTCTTGCGCTGATCTTGTATGGAAGATTCATATCGTCACCTCCTTCATTAGCTCTAGTTTTTGGCCAATCGCTCGGCTGTCTTTACGAACATCGCTTCAATCCCCTTCTCCCTCCCGTTCACTAATTTCCGTCAGAACATCCCACACACCGACTTTGATCCAAACCCACCTCATATTTCCTAATTCAGTTCCCCATCCTCTTAACCTCATTGTCATGGGCCTGTCATCCCGTGTGACGCGTCAAATCGCTCCTGCTGTCGTAAGCACTTCACTTCTTCGTCTGTTGCAGAGAGACCTACTGAGATGCCGTGTCAAATGACAAGTCTCCTTCCGTCCTGGGATTGAGATTCCTGACACACGGTCTCTGTGTCCCTTTGAGGCGCGCATGGAAGCTGCCAGTCAATATCCATATCTGGTTCACCTTCGTACAGCATCATGTTAGGGCCTTCCAGGCTCAGCAGGTGCAGCCATTGTCGCTTCCTTCCCAAAGCCGTACCGTGACAGCTTATTATAATGCGGCCGTGACTACGACGAGAAGTGCGAATGGAGGGTGCGAAAATACAGCCACAAAAAAATCGGCCAGACAGCAGCGGGGCCAACAGGTCGGCGCTGCCGGCGTGCCGGATTTCTACCATATCCAGCGAATAATGAAGCGCTCCTCACGGAGTTAGATCCAAACTCTTCGTTGCCCTCTGAGACAACGTCGCACGCATTATCGTTCGTTCCTCTCTTAGCCTCCCTTTGTCATCGGTCATTGTGTGTACGGCCCCCGAAGCTGAACAGTGATTGCGTACTGCATTCTCCGTGCCTGTCAAGGTCACGTATCTTCGGCCGCGAATTTCCGGCGACAGCTGCCATCACGCGCTCCCTCGTCTTTCCCTTTCTAGATGGTGCCATTCCCGACTGGTGCATACGCATACCGAATATGCTCTTGACTCCCTAGCTGTTGACATTTTTCATTCCTCCGCATCCGAGAACACTGTATGTGCTTCTCCCCCAATCACGTTACAGCTCAGTAAGCCGCGTGTTCTACCTCTAGAGGAGTGACCCCAATCATCTGCAGATTTACCTCCTCAGGCATCACTGCCTCACCTCGGTCTTTGGCCTGTTATACATTTTCCCTTGATGTGGTACTTGTATGAGTCGAAATGTGATTATTAAATCTACACTCATACTACTAAAATTGGTTTGTTTGCCGGTGTTCGGCTGCTGCAGAATCAGAAGCTGATTCTCCTGCCAAAAAAGTTGGGTTATGATTTTGTAACCCAACGGTCCCGCTTTCGGCCCTGTGACACGTTTCAATAGGGCCACGATGGTCCATCAGTTTCGCCGTCATCCACTCAAGGGGCTATACCTCACCTTCGAGTTTATCACTACCTTTTTTTTCGTCTGCCATTCTGGATACTTGGCAATGTGCCTAGGGAGCTGCGTCCACGACAATCATGGTCACTAAGCAAGTCGGTATTTATAAGGGCCCTAGACCGATTCAACGTCGTGATAGGAAGGTGGGATAAAGTGCTTTTTACTAGCTCTGTCGAAAATGAAAGCTATTGTACAGGACGGACTCGTTACAATTCTTCGGTGATCACTCGACCGTGGCCGTGGGTCCTGATGTGAGCCATGTTTGGGTAGAGCCCATACCCCAGCTATTAAATGCAGAATTACGCAACTGGGCAAAAGCTGCAAATGTAATGCCTTCCACCATTCCCGGGTACTGGATGAGCAAAGAGGATACAAACACGGACTTAGGGGTGTCACCAAGACCGGGAGAGAAGATCGTCTATTCGCTGCACGGAGGTGCTTATATCCGGCTTTCGGCAAGTCCCCACGACATTGCGGCAAACATCGGACGGGGGTTGCTCGAGCACTGCGCGGATGTCTGTCACGTATTCGCGATCGAGTATAGACTCTCCAAACACACACCCGACGAGCCCACGCACCCATTCCCTGCGGCCCTGCTCGATGCCCTCGCCGGCTATGTCTATTTAACTGGGACCGTTGGCTTCTCTCCGGAGAACATTATTATAGAGGGCGACTCCGCTGGAGGTAATCTCGCCCTCGCCCTTGTGCGTTATTTGGTAGAGAATGCCGGCCTCATCGAGGGCTTGCCCGCGGCGCCTACGGCGCTCTTGCTGCTCTCACCGTGGGCCGATCCGAACGACACAGCGGTACCGCGCGGGTCGCGCGCAAACACGAACATGGCGTCCGACTACATCGGTCCACCAGAGGGTCCCATCGCCTTGTATGCGCGCCGCGCGTTTCTTGGGCCACTCGCGCACGTATCTAATGGCCGTTTTAATCGTTATGTGGCACCTGGGTGTGCGGACGTACGCATGCCCAATGTGTCGTTCGAAGGGTTCCCGCGCACGATGATTGTAGTAGGAGGGGCGGAGATGCTGGTGGACCAGATTAATACATTAGCGGAACGCATGAAGCGTGATTTGGGCGAGAAAGTGCACTGTTACGAGGCCCAGGACGCAGTTCACGATTTTATTCTCTTCCCTTTCTGTGAACCCGAGCGAACGCTAGCACTGGATGCCATTTCCAGTTGGCTTGAGGAATAATTACTGTAATAATTTCCCACTTCCGTTTTGGTATCATCGGAATTTAGATCCCTTATTTTGGCCTCTCACAGGCTCGCAGCGCGTGTAAAACAGCTTCTCCCTTCCAATCCAATCTACATGATTATTTGAAACCCGTATCTCCATCTCAATTCTCACTTTATTTCTCATGGAGCCAGGAACTTCTAAGAGTGATGAAGAAAGAGCGCGTTATTACAGACGCATCCAGCTAAGGGCCTTAAATATGCAGGTTGCAGGTACGCTACTCGTCGGGTGGTCTCGCGAAAGATAACAGACTTGCATGGTTATGCTCTCCTATATCTAAAAGAACCGAGCAAGGCCTTGGAATCTTCTCTCAAACGTCACACTGCACTAATCAAACGTATACGCCAGTCGATTGGCCTCGACCACCGCGAGCAGATACTTAAAGACATCGAGACCCTGACACTGGAAAAGTATATCGATGAGATCGCAGGGGCAGTTCCCGACGGTATCGTGCGATGCAAACTTGAAAAGGATGTGTGGAGCGCCACAGAGGTGCGTCACCAGGGTGGACACAATGGCACCCACGATTTTTGACACGCATATATTCACACCCCAGGTCATCTCAGCCCTTCATCGACGCTTTCCAACGAATTTTACGCCTGCCCTCATTGCTGCGCTCGCTAGTGCGCTGTACCGTCGAACAAAGCAGCGCTTGCCGCGATGGCGCCCGAGCAGCGGGAAAAGGAAGAGGCAGCTCGTGTTGCACGACAACGGCCGACTATACGTGTCTGTGCAGAACTGGCGCTCGTCGGTGTGATCCGTGATGGCCCTTCGCGTAGTGGGGGAGAATGGATCATGAAAGTGCTACGAGACCTAGTACGCTTCCTTCACGATGCAAAGGCATTGCATTTAATCTGATGTTTGATAGTTGTCCAATGACCCTTCCCTGTCATCCCTGCCTCTCCTCACTACGTTCCTCAAATCATACGCTTACCCTTTCCTCGGTCTTGCACCGCCCGCTGCTTCCAAGCAAATATCGGCCAGCACAGAGCCTGGCATGCTCGCCTTCGGCACGAGCGAGACGGCTGAAATCACGTTCCACCACTTGGAGCGGACGCAGAAGGCGAACTTGTTGAGAAGGATATCCGTGACAGATTCAAGAAAATGTGTGAGGTATGCTTCGAGAATGTGGCGAAGAAGCTCGTCCAGGAACACAAGGTACCTGCATCTACGTTTTATGTGCGATATTTTTGCGACATAACGACCCTGTAGAGGTTGCAAGAGCAAGATCGCCGGAATCACGAAGCATACATCCGTTCAGGGGAGATCTTCGAGGATCGCCAACAGGCGTATGAGAAGATGACGAAAAGCTATGAGAAATTACTTGCGGGTTCTCAGACGTACGTTCTCTGCTCTTGCTGATTTTGCATCAGTCCTTAGTCGGCTGACTACAGGTTATCCGAGCTGTTATATATGCCGATGCCTACACTTCCGACTTCCTCGTCGACAGGGAATTCTATCCAGATTGGTACCAACACGGGCGCGCTTTTCTCTGATGATGCCGAAGAGGCTGCATTTGCTGCCCTAGGAGGCAAATGGGAGGATGAAGAAGAACGCAGGTTTTTCGAGGACATCCAGGACCTGAGAGAGATTGTGCCGAAGAGCATCCTTGGAATCGAGGATACCAAGGATGTTGTAAAGGAGTTTGATGAGAGTGACGCTGAAGCGAAGAAGAACGCGGAGGATGAGGAAGTCAAAAGATTGCAGGAGGAGCTCGCGGGCCTCGAAGCTCAGGATGGCGCTCTACGAGTTAATGGTAAGGCAGATTCGCAGGAGGCTGAAGAAGAGGAAGACGGCGGGTATGTCATTCTTTTTGATTGTCAGTGTTGACGATGTCAGCTGACATCCTGTGGCAGCCCCGTTACGCCGACACCCTCCACACCGAAGGACGGTTCGCGTCCGAACACACCAACACTGGCCCCGCAAGGTCCCTCCCAATTACTCACTGCTCTGCTTGCGCGTCTACCAGACTGCACGAACCGCACCCTCATTGATCAAGCCGCTGTCGATTTCGCTTTCCTCAATTCCAAAGCTGCACGCAGGCGACTAACCAAGGTGATTGCAGCCCAGGTTGGCCAATAAATGAGCACACTAATACCAATTCGGTAGTTTCTCACGCAAGTTCCGAAAACGAGGACGGACCTGCTTCCGCACTATTCTCGACTAGTTGCTACCCTGAACAAGTACATGCCTGATATAGGTACCGAACTTGTCAACGCCGTAAGTCTCCATCGAACGCATGCGCGCTACGCTCATGATTCTTTAGTTGGATGAGGAGTTTAGGTACTTGCAGAAAAAGAAGAATGTCCTGGTGGAGCTCGCGGAAGTCCGACTGAAGGCACAGTGATTCACCTTACCCCCGCGGACTTATGCTAATAAAGAGCAGAATATCACTTTCATATCTAATCTTACCAAATTCAAAGTTGTTCCGCCACATCTCATTCTTCACATATTCAAAGTCTGCATAGACGATTTCTCTGGTACGAATATCGACAACCTTGCCTTGCTGTTAGAGGGTTGCGGACGCTTCCTGTTGAGGTATGACGAGACAAAACAGAGATTTGGTACTATGGTAAATTTGAGCAGTAAGACGAATGATTGCGCCACTAATTCCATCATCTAGCTGGAATTGATGAAGCGCAAACAGAGCCTTCTACACCTTGATCAACGGCAGACTATGCTGCTCGAGAATGCCTACTATCAGGTGCGCATACCACGTACAGCCATTTTAAGCGCTCATCGTTGTTCAGGCGAATCCTCCTGAACGTGCTCCCCGACAAGAGAAAGAGCGTACCCATACCGAACTTTTCATCCGGCACCTTATGTATGACGTCCTCACCAAACGCACTATCGACAAGGTTCTCAAGCTTTTGCGTAAGCTTGACTGGGACGACACGCATACTCGTCGCATTTTACACAAAGTCTTCACTAAGCCTTACAAATTACGTTATGGGAATATCGCCCTACTTGCGATGCTCACCTATGATCTGCAGCGGTATCACCCTGAATTCTCGATTGCCGTAGTAGATCAAGTGATGGAGGATATTCGGCGCGGTCTTGAACAGAACGTTTACAGCACGAACCAGCGAAGGGTCGCAGCGGTGAAATATTTGGGCGAGCTATACATATACCGCCTAATCAGCTCGAGCCTTATTTTCGACACATTCTGGGCACTTGTCACATTCGGTCATCGTGAGTAGTACATGTAATCGGCCTTCTCACGAAGCTAACGTGTTTGTGCCACAGCCAAGGCACATCCCTTGCCGCAGTTCCCATGTCTGATTGACATGCCGGACGATTTCTTCCGTATCAGACTCGTATGCGTGCTACTAGACACCTGTGGCATGTGCTTCGATCGTGGCACACAAAAGAGGAAGCTAGACAACTTCCTCGTTTTCTTTGAGGTATTTTGCACTCCCATTATCACGGAGCGCATTAACAATCAAATCAACTAGTACTACCTTCTGTGCAAAGAGCAGATGCCGATGGACGTGGAGTTCATGGTCACAGACTCGTTTGAAGCCATTAGGCCGAAGATGACACTACTAAAGAACATCGAAGATGCGGCGAGCGCAGTTGACGAAATGTTTGCTTCCACCGTCCAAGGCTCTGGCAGTGGGTAACATTTGTCCTTGTAATCACCACGTGATGCTCATCCCTAACCCAGCTGATGGTGGTGAAGGCAGTGGTGATGATAGCGGTGACGATGGTGAACGCCTTACTAAAGACGAGGACGATGAAGAGGAAGACGACGATGGCGGGACTGTCAATTCTCCAGTAGGTCACTCTCACTTAACCAGAATACACCTTTCATTTCCATTTGCAGTTCGATGAGCGTGGCCCGTCCCCAGAACCAACGCTCGTCGTCACTTCATCCCAGGAAACCCTCGGACCTAATGAGGAAGAAGATGCGGAGTTCGCGAAGGAGCTCGCAAAACTCGTTACAGATGTCTCAGCGGAGTCACGCAAGGTCGACCGGCGCACCGCGCAGACATTGTGGGAGTCTGCTGTCCTGCCACAGGGAATGCGTAAACGGCATGAAGAAGGCGACGGTACCCCAGAGATCGCGAACCCCGACGTGATGAGCTTTACGATGCTCACCAAGCGGGGGAACAAGCAGCAGGTGCGACAGCTTGCGATTCCTTCAGAATCCACACTTGCCGTCCAAACGCGCTCGGCACAAGAACAGGATAAGGTTGAACAGCAACACCTGAAGCGCCTCGTACTTGATTATGAACAACGTGAAGAAGCAGAGGAAATCAAAGGTGAGTCAATAGTTCACTTTCGGAAGACGCGAAACTGGAACACTCCGTCAGCCCTCGAAGCGAAAAGAACCGTCAAAATTCGTATCGCCGGATAGCACCTATCCTTGTCTCATAGTGGTCACAACGTCCTAAATTCCCTGGTAAATGCCTCGTTCTTGCACAGTTGTTGGGCCGAAGAACGCTGGAACCTGCAGGCGCTCCGCCACAGGCAGACGCCAACAGAACTCACTGGCCATGAATGGCTGTGCCAAGTCTTGCGTGTATGCACAACTGCTTTTGATGCTCACTTCGACGAGGGCCCAGAAAAGCTGGGCCTGTGGGTCTGCGACTTACGGCTGGACAATATGCTGCGAGCGCGAGGCCTGGCGCCCGTGTAGTTAGTCACTTGCTCCAAAATAAATATGGTTGTTTGTGTGTGTATTGAGTTAAGAAACACGTGACTTATGGCCACTTCTGACTCACTCTTTCCACCACCCAAGCTTTCCACCACATTGGATTGAAGCATTGCACAAGAGCGAGCCATGTCGTCCAATAAGAACAAGCTGGCTTTCCTCTCTATGCCAGCACCGGCATCATATGTTGCTGGTCTTGGCCGAGGGTAGGTGTCATGACATTTTCTTCTACTCGACATTCCTTATTCAAGCACCTCTCTAGTGCCTCAGGTTTCACCACTCGGTCGGATATCGGCCCCGCACGAGAAGGCCCATCCGCAGAGGTCGTTGCGTATGTGTTGTCTCATGTTTTTCCAGTTTAAATAATAACTCGATGGACGCAGCGAGGCTCAAGCCAGACGTGGCGAAGAACCAGACGTCGATCCTGAACAATTTCAAGACCCCGATAATGAGTACGGCCTCTTTGCAGGCACTACGTACGAAGCTGATGACGAGGAAGCCGACAAGATTTACGAGCAAGTTGACCGAACAATGGACGCGCGCCGGCGCGCTCGTCGCGAGGCACGGGAAGAGGCAGAACTGGCAAAGCACCGCGCAGAGCGACCGAAGCTGCAGCAACAATTTGCTGATTTGAAACGCGGGCTTGCGGTTGTAACAGATGCAGAGTGGGAGAATATCCCGGACGTTGGTAACCTCACGCGAAGAAAACGAAGGAGGGAAGAGCGCTCGTTTGCTGTGCCCGACAGCATCATTGTAGGAGACCGGGCAAAGGGTGAGCACGAGAATTCGTTGGATCCACGACAGCAGGTGTGTTGCACTCCAGTTGTGGAACAACCTTGGACTCATGGATTACAGGAGCACGGTGGATTCGAGACCCCGGCCGATTCTGGCACCTTAACAAACTTTGTTGAGATTGGCCAGGCACGAGACAAGATTCTTTCTCTCAAGCTCGATCAGGTAAGCGTATTGTGTCGCTATCGTTCTCCTCGTCTCAGGCTGGCTGTACTTCAGGTTTCAGGAACTGCTTCAACATCTGGTTCCGCCACGTCCATCGATCCTAAAGGGTACCTCACTTCATTAGATAGTCAAGTCATCAAGTCCGACGCGGAGATTGGTGACATCAAACGCGCACGTATGCTATTCGACTCCCTCATCAAGTCCAATCCGAAACACGCCCCCGGGTGGATCGCAGCCGCCGCCCTGGAAGAGCATGCAGGGCGTATGGTTGCTGCACGTAAGCTTATCAAGCAGGGCTGCGAGCAGTGCCCGAAGAGCGAAGATGTCTGGCTGGAAGCCGCAAGATTACATGTACGTAAGCTTAACACCTTGTTCAGCTGAAACGAACTCACACCGTCGCCACAGCAAAGTGACGACGCGAAAATTATTCTTGCCAATGCTGCACAGCACGTCGGGCAGAGTGTAAAGATTTGGCTAGCGGCTTCTGACCTTGAGCATGACACGAAAGCAAAAAAGCGCGTATTGCGACGAGGTGCGACCTTTCCCACTTTTTCCCCGGGTTTCAGGCTCACATTGTCCTCTAGCTCTCGAACACATTCCGAACTCAGTGCGTCTCTGGAAGGAGACCGTCAATCTAGAAACATCCCCTGCAGATGCTCGCATTCTCCTCTCCCGGGCTGTTGAAGTGATCCCACTCTCTGTTGAACTTTGGCTCGCCCTCGCTCGTCTTGAGACACCTGAAAATGCCAAAGCCGTGTTGAACAAGGCCCGCAAAGCTGTGCCCACATCTCACGAAATTTGGATTGCTGCGGGTCGCCTGATCGAGCAAGAAGCGTACGCGGCCGGCCTCTCAGAAGAGAAGCGTATAGAGGAGCTCGATCGCGTCGATAAAACGCTCGCCACGGCTGTGCGTGCGTTGCGTGCGCACGGCGTGCTGCTTACGCGCGAGCAATGGCTAAAGGAAGCTGAGCGATGTGAGGCGGAGGAAGCCCCGCGTACGTGTGAAGCGATTGTGTCTGCAACCGTTGCGATGGATGTGGAAGAGGAAGACCGTTTGGCGACATGGCTTGGCGATGCAGAGTCAGCAGAGGCTCGCGGGCGTGTTGGTACCGCGCGCGCTGTGCTCGCCTTTGCGCTGCGTGTATTTCCTGACCGTCGCGACCTTTGGCGCCGCGCGGCAGACCTAGAAAAGGTTCACGGCTCTCGCGAGAGCCTCGACAGACTGCTTGCGCGCGCTGTCGATTCCTGCCCACAAGCGGAAGTGCTTTGGCTCATGTGGGCCAAGGAGAAGTGGCTGGGCGGAGATGTACCTGCGGCGCGCGAGGTGCTCGAACGCGCATTCGTAAGGAACTCGGAGAGCGAGCAAATCTGGCTGGCGGCTGTCAAGCTCGAGGCGGAAAATGGAGAACTGGGTGTGGCGCGTGAACTCCTGGTGCGCGCACGGACGGTCGCAGACACTGAGAGAGTGAGTTATCTTTCCCTATATTTACTCGGCGAATGAGGGGGACTCATTTTGTTCTTCACCTCTTCCTTAGATTTGGATGAAATCGGCCGTATTCGAGCGGCAACAAGGTCAAGCAGAACTCGCTCTGAAAACTGTTTCCGTCGCGCTGTCAAAATATCCGAAGTTTGCCAAATTATACATGATCCAAGGACAGATTCACCAAGCTGCCAACAACTATTCTGCAGCACGCGCTGCCTATGCCGCTGGACTCAAGACCATTCCGAAGGATATCACCTTGTGGGTACTCTCCAGCCGACTAGAGGAGGCCGATGGGAAGAGCATCCGCGCACGGGCATTGCTCGAGAAAGCGCGTCTGGTCAACCCGAAGAGTGATGTCCTCTGGGCGGAGGCAGTGCATGTTGAAGAACGTTCAGGCGCGGCTGCACAGGGAAAGGCGTTGCTGGCGCGTGCGCTACAAGAGTGCCCAACTTCTGGCCTACTCTGGTCAATGGCTATCTGGGTAGAGGCACGGCCACAGCGCAAGGCACGTAGTGTGGACGCGCTGAAGAAATGCGCAGATGACCCAATCGTGATCTGTACCGTAGCTCGGCTGTTCTGGGCGGAGCGAAAGATCGAGAAGGCACGGCAGTGGTTTGACCGTGCCGTGAGCGCAGGCCCGGACTATGGTGATGCGTGGGGTTGGTGGCTCAAATTCGAGCAGCAACATGGGACAGCTGCACAACAAGGCGATGTGATAACGCGGTGTACTGCAGTGGAGCCACACCACGGTGTCACATGGCAGCCAATCGCCAAGGATGACAAGAACCGCGGAAAGGCAATCAAAGATATTCTTCAGCTCGTCACGGCTGCTCTGCAGTGAATATCTCGTCGTTCAGTCCGTATGTATGCATGTGCTACATCCCTTGCTTTCCATTGTTGTCCTCTGAAGTGAACGTTCTGTACTGTACAGCTCGGAACGGAACAGTCACGGCTGATCCGTCGGAGCGCCCAACGGGTCCCTTGCTCGTCTCCGCCCGCACATTCCGCGCGTCTTGACTTTCACACCACGATCATCTTTTCACTTCAAAATGGCTCGTACAGGGTAATCTATGGACTCCAAACACTACTTTAGAAATATCTCGCCATTGTACAAGATCCTTGACTGTAGGTTCTGTCGCATCGGATTCCATGTATTGTGCCAGCGAGCATTTGGGAAATCTGCAGCTGATGACACTGCAATGTGATGGATTCCGAATGGTGCGCATCGAGGCAATTTTCTGATTGTGTCGAGGCTGGGTAACAATGAAAAGCATGGAACTGATGGAAGTTGTCGATGGTTACAATTTTACATATCAATGGTTGTCCGAGTCGCGTGGGGAGGCGATAGGTGCAACTTGAAACGAATTTACTGTAACGCAACGGCTCGCGGATAAGGTAACGCGGCCTTACATCCCTTCGCTACATGGCACCTGCGAGGTTGGGCTTCCCTTTGTACTGGAACTCGAAAGAGGTGTTGTTCGTTGTGCCGAAGGAAAGATGAGAGAGACAAGACCCGTAGATGCCAGAAGCTACTCCGAAAGGTTGAGTGATTGAGGGCCAGGCTGAGGCGGCGCCGCCCGGCGTCCTTTCTCACTCGAAGATGATCAGAGAACACAAGCGACCGTCGAGACTCAGGTTAGGGATCTAGGCAGTGCCATGCGAAATTCGTCGAGTTGGCACTCTGTTCTAATGATGAAGCTATGAAGAATACAAGAAAAAAGCATGTACCCCTGTGCCACTGGCAGTAGACGCCTGCCGCCCGCCCGACAAACCCAGAACCGAGAGCCAGGCCAGCCCTTTTTCCGCGTGTACAGTACTGTATCTCGCGTGCTTCGCGACTCAGCAGTTCGAAGTCTGTCTGCATGTTTGCCGTTCATCTCGCAGGTACGAACTACGAACGAGGCAAGGAACGAGGGCGCTTAAGTTATGAGATGAAAGAACGGGCGGTGGCCAGCGTGAGCTGGCCGTAGGCAGCTTTTGATCGCAGGTGTTGGTGGTCATGTATAGTGCTCTCTGGCCTTATGTCTGGCCTTATGCCAAGCCTCGACGAAATAATCCTTTATCCCGGTTCCCATCTCTCCCGCGGTTTAGCGCAGGCTCCCGTCTCCTCCAGGGAGCGTAGCGTCTCTAGGACGTGCTCCGGTTTGTCGAAGAGTTGAGGGAGTGTTCGGGGCCGGCCGTGGGCAGTTGGCATGCATCGGAATATCGTGGGCAGTGCAGGAGCACGTGCTCGATGGTCTGGATTGGCTCGCCGCATGGGCATGCGAGTTGGTCCTGTGTGTGTAAGGGGTAAAATCTCTGGGTGTACTCTCCTGTGAAAGCATGTCCAGTGATAAAACGGTAGAAAGTTGAATGGGTAAGGCGGGAGAACTTAACAATTTTTTCTCCCCTCCTACCCGTATAAAATGACCTTGAAAATAACAGGTGACTCGCCCGCCGACCACCACGCGGCCGTTTCCGAGTCGTATCTAACTAATTGCTGCTCCCCTTTCCATCCGACGCTCTCTGAGCGTACTACTTCCGCCGACAACTTCAGATATAAAACAATATCAAGCACTTCAATAAACCCGGTGTCTAGTCTCGTTGCTCCCAGGGTGAGGAACCACTGAGGATCTCGTTAAAGAAAGGAGGTGGAGTGGAAATCTATGAAACGCAGACTGCCCGCCCCACACCATATGATGTGCACCTTGATGGCAAGGGCATTGGCTCGTTAATTGCAGCTAAAGGCTTATTATTCATGGTTTCATCGGGATCACGTATCAGGCATTATTGTAAAACAGATAGAAAGCATATATTCCATCATGACCTTCCAGAGCTCAGGATTCCACGTGTTGTACAAGGGCTACCAAAAAAAACTTCTAGTCTTATACTCTGCTTTCTGGCCCGTGGCCACAACGCACACACGATTTGATTTGAGTGGCCTACATTGTATCGTCGATCTCAAGCAAGATCAACACCTTGACAGCACCTGATCGGCTCCGCCTCATGCGAAACTCGTCAACGCGTGAGCCGCGGTTGTGGAGGTAGTGACCCGCGAGATTTTTAAGGTCTTCGGCCACTGGTATTACAGGATGTACAAAACTGGGATTTTCTCCAGGAACGTGACGAGCGTCGTTGGGCACTTCCTGTAGTTAAAGGCACAGTAAGAAAGGCTGTATATGCACGCAAGGAAAGTGAGAAGAGGCGTACAGGAATTGCAGGAGCATGCTGCTCGAGCCGAGGTGGACCAGGGGCAATTGGAATATACTGGGGGTTCCCAGGAGTACGGTTACCGTCAAATTGAAATTGATTTTGGTTTCTTTGTTGTTCCGCAGGGACCTTCGGTGAAGCCGCCATCAACAAAGGAGGCATCAAGACTGAAAAGGGATGCTCACTGTCGCCGGATGAGGTGGGTCGTCGTACCCCATATTGCCAGTGTATCTAGTCGGGGGGAGGGCATTCACATATTCCATCACGGGATAAGGTCCGTAAAGGTCAGCGGAATTGGCACCCGGTAGATGCCCATTTAACCAGAGTCCGTGGTCGACTCCATATAAAGCCTGTGTGATATGTGACAATGAGCAATTGATGCAGTGGCATAGACCTGTGATGGCAGTGACGCTGACCTGCATGGGATTATGTTGAGGATGCTGGACAGGAAGAGAAGATGATCTATCTGTTGTCATCCAGTGCGGCCTTGACACCAGTTCGGTTGGAGCCAGAGGGGTTCTTCGTAGAGAGGAGATTGCCCGTGAGTGACTGGGTCATCATGGGCCCGGAGGGGCTCATTTATAAGTGTGGATAGACCGTGTCAATGAGAGCCACGTAACACATTATTGCGCAATACATGCACTAGGCCGCAGCCTGTATGCAACGTGTGGTACCGAATATACCGTAGAAAACCGCTTCGGTCGTAGTGGGCGCCTTGAGATAACTTATGCCGAGGTCTGTCGGAATGCTTGCCTGCCACGTGTGAGAAAGGTACAGGCAAGAGATAGGGCCTCGTTCCTTCGTAACTGAAGAAATGACCGGCGACGTCCAGAGGGGTGAAATACGCTTCCCATGCGACAAGTAGTGTGGCTGAGTAAAAATTCAAAATCGAAAGTTAAAAGCTTACCGAAGACGGCCAAGAATTGATGGTGATTCACATACAGTATGTATGCTCATTATGAAACGGAGCACGGGCATCAGCCGAATGTCGGACAGTGGGAGGGGCCATTGGAGAGTGCCGAGGCAAGGTGCATGGCCCGGGCGTGCGCAATCAAGCCACGATCCAAAAAAAATTAGGGCGAGAAGGTTAGAGTAAGAGACGAGCTACGCAAAAAAATTTAGCTCAGCGGGCTCCGGGCCATGTTGATGGCTGAAGCGCTGATGGACGAGGGTTGTGGTGGGGTTATCAGTTGCTATTGAAAGATCACGTGTGAGTATATGCGCGTCGACACTTACACCCGAGTCATATGGCTCTATGGCTCCCTTTGACCTCGATGCCTGTATATAGCAACTCCTGCACAAACAATTACTCCACGAAGCTCTTTTGCGCGAAATATGCGAGAACAAAGGAGGTCCTTATGTGAGAATCCAACGTCGTGCATGTTAGTGCCCCGGTGACCGTGGTCGGTGACATACATGGGTGTGCGCTTCCTCGAATCCATCATTGCGTCTGGTGACGCTTAATTTTTTTTTTCAAGCCAGTTTTATGATCTCATAGAAATATTTCGTATAGGTGGTTACGCCCCGTATACTAACTACTTGTTCCTCGGTACGCCTTCAAGTTTGTCTGACCGAGGCATTCACTCAAGCGCCCTTCATCGCCCTTCTCTGCGGCTTTAGGTGACTACGTGGATAGGGGGCTCTTTAGTGTTGAAACAATATCTCCGCTCACATGCCTCAAACTTCGATACCCTGATCGTGTACAACTCATTCGAGGGAATCTCGAATCACGAGCAGTGACACAAGTGCGTTTCTGTACCACCTCACGGTAACCCTCTGCCCGTCTTTTACCAAGGCACTAGACATATGGATTCTACACAGAATGTGTCTGAAAATACGGATCGTCGCGTGTCTGGACATATTTTACCGACATGTTTGACTTCTTGACCCTATCGGTAGTCATTGATGACAAGATCTTTTGTGTTCATCGGGGTTAGTCCGCCTGGCCACGCGGTTTATCACTTTTACCAGCCCGTTTATGCACCCTTGTTCTCCTTCAAGGTCTCACTCCGTCTATTCACTCCATTGACCAAATCAAGGTCGTCGACTGATTCCGAGGTTTGCCATGCTTTACATCCCTGCACGTGTGATCTATTTACCCACTTCCCGCACGAAGGACCCATGGCAGACCTTGTTTGGTCGGATCCAGATCCCGAAAAAGAGGATTTTGCAATATCACCTCGGTAAAATGCTCACCCACCCTTCTTTTGCCCGGATCTTTCCACTAACTCAATCCGGATCGTTCACAGTGGCGCGGGGTACTCGTTTGGGTCGGGCGTCGTGCACAAATTCTTAGAAACGAACGGCATGATTCATATTCTGCGCGCGCATCAATTACGCATACAGGGCTACGCATCGCTCTTTGACAACCACTTATCCACTCTGTGGTCCGCGCCGAACTACTGTTATCGATGTGGAAATTCCGCGAGCATACTAGAAGTCTCGCCGAGTATCATCTCGAGAAATACGGAAATAGAACGCAGCAAGGTTTGTGCTGATGTTTGTACGATTTGACGGAGACTTGCTCTCGTCACGGAGCGTTCGAAGTTAATCCGACCGGAGGCTTACCAGAGGTTTTCTGCCCATTTCCCCGATGAGCTGTTCTCCTATTCCAAAATGCAAATAGTTCCCCCCCTCTCCATGGTAAGAAAACCGAACACGCCTGCGAAGGCTCAAGCGGACCGTGTAAGGCATGGCAGGAGTCTGGGTAACATGGGTACTGTAGAGCCGTGGAAATACTTGTGAGTCACATGACTCATGGATCCGGGTCTCGCCTCTCCTCCTTCAGCACTAGCTCAGGATTCCCCCCCATCGCAGGTTGCCACTCCTCACGCATCGCCTGCTCCGTGAGCACTGGCAGCTCAGCCACAGCTGCAGTGCAGTCTCCATGTATCATCATGGCCAACACTCGATGCCGCTTCATCCATCCCGCGTGCATATATCCGCAGACAGTCCTGAGATTCAGAACTTGACGCATCCACTGGCACGTCTTTTATGCCGAAGTCGAACACCGCTGCGACTTTCGAGCGGTTAGGCTTCACCGAGCTTCACCTTACACAGGAGTTCGAAAGGGACGTTGCCGCGTTGTTCAAGGCGTTGTTCGTAGGGCCGAACTTGGAAGAAAAGATGAGAGGGACAAGACCCGTGGATAACAGAACTTCCAGAAGCCCCAGAGCTCCAGAAGTTTGCCGAAGGCCAGAAAACACAATTTCAAATCAACGAGTCAAACGACCGTCGACTCAGGGATCTGAGCAGATGTATGCGTATGTCAAGAGGAGTTATGTGCGCCATAAAAGCGGTTCACCCACGAATGCCTCTCTCACTCAGGCTGTCGAATTCGTCGACTTGGTGCTCTGTTCTCATGATGACGGATACAATGATGCAATAAGAAAAAAGCATGTAGCCCCAGTAGACGCCCGACCCCGATAAACTCAGTAGAGGGAGCCCGGGCCGGCCCTTTTCCCGCGTACGTTCATCTCGCACGGTGCCCAATGAACGAGCTGAGGGCGCCTACAAGAATAGTACAACTACAAGTGCCGTGTTTCGTCTATTGCGTTTCAAGTTGCGCCCCGCGCCCCGTCGTACAGCCCACAGCCCCCAGGACTCGGAATCATTTCCGAATGGACCACCACCATGTACCTTCCTTGTAGCTTTCAATATTTCAATGATCAAAATATACATCTCCGCGTAGAAATTTACTGTAAAAAACAAAAGCAAGTAACAGGTGAGTCGCCTGCTGACACCAGTCACACAACCGTTGCCGTTTCATGTCTGAATAGCTTTTCATGCTGCTGCTCCCTTTCCATTCCAGATCGAGGCTCTCTGAGCGTTCTACAAGGCGTACTACTTCTGCGGACGGCTTCAAATACAAAACAATGTCAAGCGCCTAAACAAACCTGGTGTCTCGTAGTCTCGTTGCTCCCAGGATGTCGTTAAATAATATCGTCAAGGGGAGTAAAGGCTTACTAATTAGCGCTGCTTATTATTCAGAGTTTCATCGGAATCACGTATCAGTGCATTACTTGTAAATCATACAGAGACCATATATTCCGCATAACATTCCAGAGCTCAGGATTCCATGTATTGTACAAGGGCTACTAAAAAGGACTTCTACTCTGCTTTCTAGCCCGTTCCACAACGCACACACAATTTGATGATATGCCTACATTGTGTCGTCGATCTCAAGCAAGATCAACACCTTGACAGCACCTGATCGGCTCCGCCTCATGCGAAGCTTGTCAACACGTGAGCCAGGGTGTGGAGGTAGTGACCCGCGAGATTTTGAGCTCGTCGGCCGCTGGAATTCCAGGATTTACAAGGCTGAGATTCCTCGAGACGGCCCTGCTACGTTGTGAGGAAGAGGAACGTGGTTGGGGGGCGGTCGTTGGGTACTTCTGTAGCTAGAGGGGAGTAAGAAAGGCCGTACGTGCACGTGAGGAAAGGGGAGGGGGACGTACAGGAAATGCAGGAGCATACTGCTCAAGCCAAGGTGGACCAGGGGCAATTGGGACATGCTGGGTATTCCCAGGAGTGCGGCGACCGTCAAGTTGAAGTTGCTCTGGTTGCCTGTTGCGCAAGGACCTTCGGCGAAATAGCCGTCAACAAAGGAGCCATAACCTGAAGGACTGTAAAGGAACACTCACTGTCGCCGGATGAAGTGGGTCGTCGTACCCCATATTGCCAGTATGTCCTGTCGGAGGGAGGGCATTCGCATAATTCATAGCGGAGTATGGCCCGTGAAGGCCAGTAGAATTGGTGCCCGGTAGGTGCCCACTTGACCGAGTTCGTCGTCGGGTCACCTAAAGTCTGCGTGATATATATGACAATGAGCAGCTGAGACCGTGGAATGCCAGTATCTGTGACGCTGACCTGAGCACTGTGCATGTAATCATATGCAGTGAGAACGTTGGACGGGAGAGAATGTGAATTATCTGGTGTCATCCTAGCACGGCCTTGGAGAAGTTCGGTTGCAGTCAGAGGGTTCTTTGTAGAGAGGATATTACTCGTATGTAACTGGGTCATCATGGGAGGGGAAGGGCCTCATTTATATGTGTGGATGGATCGTGTCAATGAGAACCCAGCCCCGTAAATACTATTAATGGATCTTAGATGGGTTGGAAATACGTGCATCAGGCCGCAGCGAGTGCACGTGTCGAATACGCCGGTAAACAATGCTTCGTGCCTCGTATGACTTATGCAACAGTAAGTCACTGTACATCGAGGGTGCGCCAGTCAGTCGGAATGGACGCATGAACGGAAAAAATGGGGCCGATAATAAATAGACTTCATCATTCGCAACACTGGCATGGCCAACACCCAACACCGCCCCCAGTAACCGGGGAGTCGACGCCATCCATGATGATCCATTACCCCGGCGAACAAACCGTGACATTGGCGCGGCAGGAGAATCAAACGACAGAATCGACGTCTGCACAACATCCCAAATTCCTAATAGCCGCCCAGCCCAGAGGTCCAGAGGAGCAAAGCCATGGTAGAGATTGGGCACTGTCGGGGATCCCAGCTGCGCACAAGGACATCTAAGAAGAGAGTAAGAGGGCAGTCACCCACACAGCAGAAGAGTCTGACAGACAGAAAACGAACGCATTTGTTGTACCTCTAAGAAAGGAATGGTCAGGGTCAGGGTGCGGAGGACTTCGAGAATAAGGTCAATTGACGGACGGTCAGGCAGTTCCGTTGGTCCGGCCATATTGCACAGCGACGTTTGTGTCATGTCGATCAAATCTTCATGTCCCAGGGATACCGCATGATTCTGCTTACCTGAGTTGTATGACATAGTGTTGGTCACGTTTTACGTTTTTACTTTCTACATTTGAACATTTCCATTGCCGCCATCCACCTGCCCTTGCCGACAACATGCCAGCGTTTCATGTTTGCTATGCGATTGCTATCGCGTTGCAGGTGGTCATACTGAGACTTAATAGCGTCCTTGTCAGCAGATGGCCCGCTAAAGCTCACCGAGCGCTCACCTCAAACAGGTTAGGGGCTAAATACAGACAGAAAGCGTGGTCATGACTTTAGGGAGCTCAAGATATACATATTATACCAAACGGGGAACAAGATCTACTGGCACGTCTCCTTCCCGACATCAAGAACAGCCAACAAATACACCAGATACACCATTAGATGTTTCAGCTCTCTTTCAACTGTCTGAAGTTGACAGTTCTCCCGTACTCTCCGTTTTGCGCACGACACCCCGAGCTTTTATTCGCCAGAGGCCGAGTCCTTCGATAGCTTCTCATGGGGACCCACGGTCGACGCATTCCTTGATGACTCCCCCCTTCAAGTTCCCCCACGCTACCACTACCCCAACTCCATTACGCCGAACAACACACCATTCAGTTCGCTTACCTCCACACCACCTGCCAGCATGACCCTCTCCCGGCCAGTCTCATCACTTCTCTCTTCCGAGTCATTCCGTTGCCCAAAACAAACTGTCATACAGTATGAACGCACTCAAGAAACACATGGCGCACAGCCATTGCAATTTTGCAGATCAACCACATCACAGCGCCCGCCAGCGTCTGCGTCGACAACTCGAAGTCGAACAATCACGACCGTCACAACGCCGCGACCGTGTACATAACCTTTTTTTTCGGCCACAAACATATATTGCGTGAATACTTGTGTGCATCCCCCTCTTATTTCACCTCTCCTGCTTCGTTTTTGCACCAAGACTCGGCTTCGACGTCACAGGACCGCTGCTCGTACCGCATCTTGTCGCTCATCGCTCACCACCTGTCTTCGCCTCTTGTTGCTTGCTATTTTCCTCTCGCTCTAGCTGAGTCTCTCGCCTCACATCCTGCCTCGCGCCTATTAACCCTCCCTCTCGTACGTTCCCTTTTATCTTCCCTCGGGTTGACACCCAAGTTCTCATTATCTTGCGGCATCCACGAGTTGGGGTGTGCCTTTCAGATCCACTCCACATCTTGACCGAGTACGCCGTCTCGGTAAGCGCCAGGTCGTGGAAGTACTCCACGGGCGTCTGGCCGCCAGGACCGCGTTAATTCACGACTACGTTCTCGTAGTTTCGTAACTCTTTGATCATCTCTCCCGTACAATATTTCAGTTTTTTTGGCCCCGTAGCCGTTGTGGACGCCTTTCCTAGCTCAGGCCAGAAGACTATCGCGGAGATAACCTCGAGGCCCTTCCAAGATGTCTCGAGGCGAACGTATATCGAGCCCAAAGCCAAGGAGTTTGAGCTTGAGCGCGATCATGGCAACGTGTCCTCCCAACGGGCGAATGGAATACGAAAGTGGGGTGCACGCGTTTCTCAGACCAACCAGGAGTGCGTGCGGTTCGGATCAGGAGCCCTGATCCAAACCGTGCGTGACAGGACCCTTTCTTATGCGACTTGATTCATAGGAGAATATACTGGCAACTATCAGTTGGACGATACTTAGAATGATATAAATTTTTGAATGAGCCGGTGTCCGTTGCCTGTAGATGCTATACTGAACCGGAATTGGATAAACAAGTGACATTCTCAATGCATAGAATAAGTACTGTACAGAATGTAAATTGCGATCCTATGATTGCCACACTGTCACCCTCCTATTCTTTTTCCGCACCATGCTCTGACAAAAACTGCGCGACTTCGACATGTCCAAGCGATGTAGCCACCTGAAATAGGGACCGATCCGCTTCTCCCCCCATGTGCACGTCCGCTCCGTGCCCAAGCAGTACCTGCGCGACCTCAGGATACCCAAATTTCGATGGGTAGTACAAGGGAGTATGGTCAAAAATGTCTTGTGCGTTAACAACAGCCCCGTGCTCCAAGAGGAGCTGGGCGACCATCGCCTGTCCCCCTCCCGATGCAGTGTGCAACGGTGTCTGGTTTGCGCTGTTTCTTGCATTCACATCGGCGTTGTACTGTAGTAGCAGATGTACGACATCATTCGTCCATAGAACGATGCCTTATGCGAGAGAAGTCCGATCCCATCGTAGTGCACGTCCACAGCTGCTCCATGCTCCAGCAACAGCCGCATAATATTCAGATGTTCACCATCATACGCCGAGCATAAAGGTGTCTTCTGGTCTTTGTTGGCCACATTCAAGGCGACCCATGAGCAAGTAATACACGTACAGCATCAAGGTGTCCCTTGTACGATGCTGCATGTAAGGGGTGCCGTGATGACCACACTCGGCATTAACATTTTCTCCGTGCGTGATGATGAGGTGGCTGGCCACCTCACTAAATCCACTAGCACTGCGTAGTACAACGCAGTTGCCCTGGGCCGCGTCGGGTGGAGATAGTAGGTGGTTTCTCGGAGCCGACCCGAATCCACGTCGTGTATCCAAATCCAAGCCGCAAGATATGATTTCCTTGGGTTAAATAACTGTTTCATGACATCTTGAAATTGCGACGCTACGCCCTCATACTTGGCGTGGTCAACCCAGTGTTGAGCAGCATAAAACGCCAGAGGAAACGTCTTCAGCCGCGTTTTGTCAACGTTTTCGTCCAATTGTAGCAGCACTGTAAGGCATGCTCGCGCGAGGATCGTGTGGGCTGCATCGAGGAAAATGTGGTAGTGGCTGATGTACCCATCCCGGAGGTGCGAAGACGATCCGAAGTCAAGTATTCCTTGACCGAGAAGTGAGAGAACTGAACGATTTTGATCCCTTGTTCTCGATAACGGCGATCAAGGTGGAACAAGCAGAAAGCACCGCATCTTCCGGGCTTTCAGGTCGCCAGCCCTCCTTGAGATTTGGCCCTGCATCTCGGTCAAACTCGATCGCAAATAACTCCACGAGCTCCTCACACGAAGCGGTCGAATAGCGACAACAAGGCACTGAAAAAGTCGATGCGCATGCTGCCGCTTCTCTTTAGGGATCCCTTCTAACGCCCGTTCGTATGTCTCGTCCAGAGTGGTCGGCAGTTCGTTCAGAGCCTTGAGAATACTGGAAGGCATACATCGACGCAGGGTGTCTAGCTGGCAATAAACCCATCTGAACCTGTCTCGGACCGCCTATGAGCAACAATATAAGACACTGTAACAGTGGTGGCTCACATCCCGCCAGCTCGTTCGACGAGAGTTGAAATTACAAGTTTCCTGTCCTCTTCTCTCCATCTCCGCATTGCTCTGTCCTTGTGAACGAAAGACTGGACATAGTCTTTAATATCCTCCCTTTGGCCACCTTCCTCGTGAAGGGATACCTGGGTGGATGCAGATGTCAAGGGGTTAAGGACGGATTGTATGTCTTGCTCGGGGCGACTAGTGACGCAAATGAACAGATTCGGATGGCTCGACCCGACCAGATCCTCCAAAAAGTCCAGCACCTCTTCACGGGCGGATGGGGTTCCGGTGGTATTCGGACACTCGTCGAGAGCATCTACGATAAGGAAAGTGGGAAGCTGTCCTGGGAGTTCCAACATGCTGTTTAGACATCTTGCAAGGGCGGCATCACTGGGCTGTTTGGAGCCATCATTGTGCGAGGTGTACAATTTATGAAGAACATCGCAGCAAGGATCAGAATCATCACCGAGTTGGAAAAGAAGGGATGCCAACAGGCCGCGGACATCACGCTTGGAAGCGTCCTTGAAATCAAAGTAATAGAACGCGATCAGTGCCGGCCTGGCCCCTTGGATGTTCTTGATGTCCTCAATGACAGCGGAGCTTATCCGGAATATAAACTTCATGTTACAGAAGCGACCGAAAACCACGCACCACAGAATACTTTTTCCGGCACCCGCTGCAAAATCGGGAAATGAATTAAGAGACAAAGATAGAAAAGGCAAGAGAAGCGTACGATTTCCACGGACCCATAATAGAGAGCCGTTCTTCTTCCAATCCCGGAATGTGCTGCCTTGGATAAACCAGGTCGCTGTCCCACTGTGTTGAGTCTTACAGGCAGTATTATGATTGACGGAGGGATCTGGAGGAGAGAGCCATGATCGAAGTTTGTCTCGCATCTGGTTCCCTGTGAGCATGTGTCATCCTTGGATGGTCAATAATGGGAGTGTTCGGGACAAACGTTTAAGCTCGTGTACAACTATGTTGAGACATGACGGGGTAAAGGGTCAGTATGTACATGACCACAGACAGAAAATGTTGCGTACCATTGTCAACGCTACGTGCGACCCCCTTCACGCTGTCATCAATGTCCTCAATGATTACCCTTGTTGCATCCATGTGTACCTTGATCGCCTTTACATTGTCATCGATGTCTTCTGTCATCGCCTTGGTTGCTTTAACGTTGTCATCGACATCGTGGACAATGCCATCAACGTGGTGTGTGACCTCCATATTCCTCACCACCATCATTAAACTCTCGTCCTTCGTAAGCATGTCCAACCGTAAAAGCGCATCCTCGACGTTTGTCTTTCCCACAAGCTTCTTCAAAATCTTTTCTGAGTCCAGTCAGCCAAAAAAAAAAAGCATAGCGATCCGATCAACTCACTGAATCTCCTGTCGTCATTGCCTTGGTCGAAAGTGCGAGAATAGAAAGTAACTGTGCCATAATCTTTCCGAGTAACTCCCTCGATTCGTTTGTCAACGGCATCCCCGTGTAACTCTTCAGACGTTGCAGAAAGAAGTGAATCCGCTCGAAGAGGTGGATAAGGCATCATGGCTCGCGACAACATCCCTCACAGCCTAACAATCGAATATCATGCAAAACCGCGATAAGGGGCTGGGGGGAAAACATACTCCGAGAAGAACACCGATCCCGGTAAAGATCGTCTTTGCAGGTGAAATGGCTGAGAACTGCACGTCCGAGAACAGTCATGTGCAATCGAACAAGGTTGCTTACCAGATTGATGCCCTCTCCAAGCGTGTCTGAAAACGTGAACAGGATGTGAATTGTTGGGTCCAACCATGCCATCAATTTCTCATCGCCTTTACGAAATTTATTAAAGCCTGCGCTTGCGTTCGGAGAAGGTTCGAAATGGCCTCAGGATTTGGCAGGTGTCGAGCTGTGCAGCGAAGGGATGGGTGTCAAGGGGTTTTCCGGCTATCGTCTGGTACTCGATCAAGGCAGCATTAAATATTGCGGTAAAATTATCTGTCGAAGGGCCAGCTGTTGGATTGCTCGCGGACATAAGGATAGCAAGGGGGTATTGAGAAGTGCGTAAATTGTGTATGAATGGGCGGCCTCGAGGACCAACGGTCGTCGCAAGGCGACTGTGATTACAGTACAGTAAACTCGATAAGGAAAAAATACCATATTGAGCTGCCGGTGGTGAGCGTCAAAATTGAAAACATCAAGCGAAACATCTCAAAACTGCGCCGCTTCTACTACTTATCAAACGAAATCCAGAGCATTATTACAGTCTTTCTCCGCCATGTAAAGCATGAGTCAGACCCGTAAGGACATCATTCTGTTAGCCTCGAGTACTGGAGGCGCCTTGAGAATGTGTGAAGCACTGGCGGCTTCCAGTAGCCAAAGTAGTTGTGCCTGCAGACATTAGTTATGATATGGAAAGGTCGGGCCGCAGTTACATGCAGAGACAATTGCAAGTTTATCCAGTTCATCCGAGAGACCGGACTATAAAGTACAGTACCGCGTAACCACACCGAATGTAACTCGCCTGCGATGCACGTGCGTTTGGGAATTAGGATTTATGTTACAACTCGCCGCGCTATAGTTTGGTTGTCGACGCAGCTTCAGGGCCATAGTTAACATCAAGCGGTGGTGGCAGGTTCCGGAAAAAGCGTGCTGGGACGTTCCACCTGCCCACACCCGCGCTCACACCAGTGCCGTCCGCATTCGTACCGTTTCGTTCTATGAACAAGCATGCAGCTGCATGTGCAGCCCAGCGACCACCTGGCGCATAGCCGCTGAAGGGAAGGAGGCACGAGTGAGTGAGGAAGTTGAACGAGTGGAGGTAAAACACGCACTAAAGATTGTAGAGAAGTGTAGTTAGGTAACTTAAGTTTATATACAGGAGGGGGCGACCACAGGACGAACAACAAGTAAATGACACAATGCGTGCGCACTACACGCGACGTCCTTACACCGCGAGCTCCAGCATGCGCATTCGCGGCTATCCGTCATCGTGCGCCGTGATTGAGCAAACGCCGTGCGCAGTGCGGTAAGTGCCGCGGACAGAGTGCCCGCTCATCGTGCTGCTTGACAAACGGAGCCCGGACGCGTCTCCGGAGGGCGGCGGGAAGTAAGCTGAGAGGTCCGTGCGCGTGATGCCAGCGTGCGTAGTGGACGGAATCGAGGAGGATGCTTCTTGGGTCTTCACCGGGTGCGATCGACATGTGCAGCATAATTTCGGCTGGGGGTTCGTGGTAGCTACCCCACGGGTACGCTGGTGCGGAGATGAACGAGGACGTTGAGGAGTAAGACGGGGGTCACAAAAAGGTCTGCGATTAGGGGGACAGAGGGGCAGATTCGGGTCCTGCATCTGGACGGTACCAAGAACCAAGTGCGCCTTGACGCGCTTGACGGCCTGCAAGTTCGTGGCGCATCACGGCGACTCGTCGGCGAGCATACCCTCAACAGAATCGAGCCTGGCACGAAGGCGCGCGTTCTCCACTCGAAGCGCGACAGCCTGAGCGTCTGAAATGCAGAAGAAACCCCACAGGGCGACATATGGGCAGTCTCGTATGTGTTCTCCCGTGAATGCTAAGCGCACTTCCATCCAAGCATAAGACGTGCTGGTGACGTCCGATGCGCGATCGTGTGTACGCTTGGTCTCGCGCACGCTTGCCTTTGGCATCGTAAATATAAGTCTACCCTAAGTTGTCTGCGCGAATCAAAGTCAAAGAAAAATATAAGCGATATTCACCCGACTCCATCACTCTCCCTCAAGCTTCAAGCGTAGCACAGTCCCAGCGCCTTTGTGAGGGCATCGGCAACCGTGTCATTGTGGGACGATATACAATGTCGAAGCCCATTCTCGGCGGTTTGGAGGATAAAGTTATAAAGTGGAAGTAGATGTTGATGTGTTTGATGTGGGCATGGAATTTGTCAGTTTGTTGCTGTTTCGCACTGCGCTTGGTTGTCTTCTTCGCAGTGAAGGGTGATGGGGGAATACTGTAGGTGAGAACTGCTCGCCGATGAGATGACACACTCTGACACTCAGCCATAAGGTTAGGTTTCCTCTCGTCGTAAGGTGGTTGGGCAGAATGATGAGTAGGGGGAAGGAGGCGACGCCGCGTACTAGCGCTCTGAGCCAGCCGGACACCCAATGATTTCAAATCTGCTCCCCTGTTTTTTTTTTTTTTTTTTTTTTTTTTTTGAATCCGAATTTGTATTCCGCAGCGCGTACAACATGGCACAGAGGCGGTCACGTGTGTAAGTACGTGTTATGTTTATGAGGGGGGTTTTTAATGGACGGCGGCCAGCGTAAGCTGGCCATGGGCAGCGTGTGGTCATAGGTGGTGGTGGTCATGTATGGTAGTCTCTGGCCTTGTGCCAACCTCTGATGCTGTGTAAACCCTTATCCTGGTTCCCATCTTTCCCGTGGTTTCGCGCAGGCACCCGTCTCCTCGAGGAAGCGGAGCGTCCCGAGGACGCTGTCCGGCTTGTCGAAGAGCTGTGGAAGGGTTCGGGGCCGGCCTTGAGCAAACAAATGCATCCGGCGTGCGTCGTCGTAATTTGGGCAGTGCAGCAGCACATGTTCGATCGTTTGGACTGGCTCGCCACATGGGCAGGCGAGTTGGTCCTGTGTGTGGGGGGGTAGAATCTTTGGGTGTACTCTCCCGTGAAAGCGTGGCCTGTGACAAAACGGTAGAAAGTGGAGTGGGTGAGGCGAGAGAACTTAATGAGCTTCTTTTCCCCTCGTATTTGTTCCGGTCTTCTATTTATTGCGCGTTCGGGGTGGAAGGTGAGGTGGGCTCTACCATCCGGTGGTGATCGTAGTGCTGTGCAGTATGCTAGAGAGGTGCGCGGAGCGAGGTGCCACTTCTCTGCCCATGCCGCAATGGCGCTGTCCTTGGCGGTTTCCTTTAGTTTCTTAATCGAGGGTGGTTCCTCTTCTAAGTCAGCGGGGTTGGCTAAAAGGATGGCTCTTAGCGCTTTTTGCTTGGCCCTGCGGAAACCTCCAAAGTGTATCTTCTTCGGTAGCCACTGTAGGGTGACGTCGATGTTGGGGTGCGTGGTGAGTAGCTCGCCTAGTTTTTCAAGGTGGCTGAGCGATGCTGCTTGTTCCTCGTGGGCTGAAGGGTCTAGCGCTCTGCACAGCGCTGGGTTGGACGGGAGGAGTATCTTGAAAGACTCCTGGAGTTGGGCGGGTTTGTTTGACAGGTGTGCGGTGATGGTGTTGAGGGCTGGGGTGAGCGCACGGGTCCAGATGTCAGCGATCGTTAACTCTTCACCAAATACCTTCGCCGCGTGCCCGTTTTCCCTGCCCTTGTGGTAGAGCATCGCTGCTGCCGCACCTAGTTGTCTGCCGTCATCTCTGTTCCTATTAGAGAGGACGGCCTCACAGTAGATGTTTGTCGATAGACCTCGGTGGCAGTCGTTCTTAATTTCCTCCGAGATTGGGGGGTAGTCCCACTCATTTTGCTTGGGGATGAGCGCTACTCGCCCACCCCATAGTGGGGCTCCTGGCGGGAGGGTTGGGTAGGGGGTGATACGTGGTCCTCCTGGTGGGACTTTCGCTGCCAGGGTGCGTAGCGTTGTGACCATTCCCGTTCTGTCAGGGGTGGGCAGCGGGTGGTCATTATGGGTTGGGGTGTGCCACGCCGGTCCTAGCCTTCTGAGTAGCTGACTACTGTCTGGGGCTTTGTAGAGACGGAGGGCTGTGGATTGGGTCAGCATGTCCAGGCGTAAGTTCATTGGGAGTATAGTTAGCAGTTGGTGAAGCGGCTCTCTGGGGGTAGTGCGGAAGGTCCCTGAGATTACTCTTACGGCTTCATTTTGGACAGTTTGGAGCTTTTTGACTAGCGTTACTTGCTTTCCCGTGTACCAGAGTTGACACCCATATGTGAGTACTGGGAGGCAGATGGCATTGTAGGCGAGTCTCCAGCTGGCCTGCTCGAGACCCCGGACTGAGTTACCGAGTAGTTGGAGCGCCTTGAGCGTTGCACGGGCTCTGTTGCACACGGTGTCCACATGGTGGGCCCAACTGAGGCGGGAGTCGAAAAAGAAACCAAGGTAGCGGATTGTTTTTGCGGTTGGGACTCGGTAATAGGTTTGGCTGGCGTAGTTTGGGAGGTGGGTGTAGGGTGGTGGGTCGCTCTTCTCTCCCCGTTTCTGGAAGAAGAGTAGTTCTGTCTTGTCTGGCTCGATGTTCAGCCCTGCTCGTGTTAGCCACTCCGCGCATTCACTGTATCCCTTACGCATTGTGTCCTCAATCTGTTTCCATTCTTGTCCGCATGCGAAGATGGCCCCATCGTCGATGTACATGCCAAGTGTGGATCTTTCCCATTTCCTCATTTTGTGAAGGAGCGGTGAGGTGTATATGATGGAGAGTACCGGGGAGACTGGCGATCCCTGTGGTGTTCTGACTTCGAAGTCGAAGGGGTCAGAGGTTTGGCCGTTGAACTTCAGCCTCACTGTCCGATCTTCAGGAACGATTTACACCAGCTGACCAGCTCTGTTGCAAAGCCCAAATCGGTGAAGATCTTGGTCAGCCGGTGTGGTTGATGTTGTCGAAGAAGCCTTGGATGTCGAAAAGCAGGACTCCGGCCTGAGTCTGGTTTGGTGCGCCACCTGCACATCATGTAGGAGGGTGAGGCCTGCGTCGAGGGTTGACAAGGCATTTCTCCCTCCAAATTGAGTTGTGGGGACTATGTCATGGTTGGCCATATCTTGGTAGATTAGCTTTGCGACGACTTTTTCGAGAAGTTTGCCGAGGCATTCCAGCAGGGAGATGGGGTGGAAATTCTTGGCCAGTGTGTAGTCAGCCCTGCTCGGTTTGGGGATGACACAGACGACTGCCTCCTTCCAGCGGCTTGGGTGGTGTCCAGCCTGGAGGCATGCTTGCAGGAGACGCGTAAGCCGCTTTGGGTCTGCCTTCCAGACCCATTTTATTAGGGTCCAGGTGTGCCCTGATAGACCGGGTGTGGAGCGTTTAGCTGCCTTCTTGATTAGCGGTTCGATGAATTCCTCGTCGACCTGCCCTAGTGTGCGTGTGGGGAGGGGGTCGGGGTCGTCTGCAAAGCTTGGGTCAACGATGGGTGGGTCTTGGGGGAAGAAACGGCGGGAGAGGATGCTTGATACTTCCTCGTGCGTGTGTACCAAGCCCTAGCTCCCTGTAGCAATGGGACTTTTGTGAGTTTGCGTCCATGTCGCCATTTTGCAACCTCCCACAGCTGTGCTTTTCTGATGTAATCGTCAGCCCACGTGCGTTTGGCTGCTCTTACTGTGCCCTTCAGTCTGGCATGGGCCACTTTCCTCTGCTCAGGTTCTGTGGTGTCGCGGAGGGTTTGAGTTGCCGATGCGCAATCCACATTCCACCATGGTGCGGCTCTGGGGTGTGGGGGGTGGCGTTTGCTGAGCACTTCCTGATTTGTGCGCTGAATGTCCTCCATGAGGGCTTCTGCCGCTTCTTCAACTGTGTCCGAGGTTGGGGGTTGGAGGGGGGCATGGTAGTGGGATGATCTTTCTTTGAATGCTTGGGTCCACTCTTCTTCCTTTTCTGGGTCTACTACGAAGCCTAGGTCTTCACCATAGTCAGGGTTGGGGGGTTCTGTTCGGTGTCCTAAGATGCGGAGCATGCGTGGTCTGAGCCCAGGCTCCCTGCCCAGTCTAGCTCCACCCCGTGAAGGTGGCATTTTGGATAGCGGCGTCGTTGTACCAGGCCAGGTCGATAACTGAGTCCGATTCGTGTTCGGCACCTTGTCTCGTTATCTCGCCTGGGTTGTTCGCTAACGTTAGTAGATTTGTGGCTGCCCATACTTCAAACCGGGTGGCCTGAGAGGACCTGGGGGTGTCTGGGGGCGACCATGTCCGGGAGTGGAGATTGAAGTCCCCGATTAGTAGGGTGGGGATTGAGGCGTCGATGTCGAGGGCCAGCAGTGCTTGCAGGGACGTATTATCACGAACATCATGGTAGAAGTTAATTACTCGCCATTGTTCGTTATCGAGGATAATGTCGAGCACCTGAAGCGACGGGTGTGTGCAGATGTCAAGCGTGGTACTGCTGTGAATGTGGGGAGTTGGGGTTCTGGGCTGAAGTCTTCCGGGCGTACACCATAACCTTGGGGCGTTGTCCGTCTAAGAGGCCTGGGTATAAGAGTTCCCAGTTTGGGGCAGCGGCCCCCCAAGGATGTCTGTACCCTGTCTGGCATTGTCCTGTCTCGCAGTGCCTATTTTACTGAACCATGGTTCCTGTATGAGCAGAATATTAGTGTCGTTGTCGCTATTTAGTAGGGCATGGGTAACTGCGTTGCGCTTCCGCATGTTTACCGACGCAATGCGTAGGGGTTGTGCAGGCATTAGTCATGGGTCGTGGGGTAGCGCCCTCATGGAGGTGCGAGGGGGAGTATGCAACAGGTGCCAGCGTCTCCCCTCCTGCAAGGGGTCGTCATAGATGGGCGGTCTGTTCGTGATTGGGTCAACATAGTCATAGTCTATGTTCATAACTTGGGAGTTTGCTGGGCTGGGAATGGTTGGTGTCGGCACCAGGGGGTTGCCAGCGTGTGGGGGAGTGCAGCTGGTAGGTGGGCGCGGCGGGCCTGGGGGAGTCGATTTGAAAGTTGCTGAATGGGCCTGGGATTTCATCGTTGACTTCGTCCTCTGGGTCCCAGTAGCTGTTTCCCGTCCCGTAGGGGTTATCTTCCATCTCCAGTGGTTTCACCTTCTCTTTTCCTTTTCTGGGCTTGCGTGCAGTCCTTGGGCGGTACTGGTCCCGGGCGGGGCACCTTGGGTCTCTACAGTCGTGTCCGTGGTTGTGGCAGTTGAGGCATTTGTGTTTGCAGTCACAGATGCCTGCCACTTGATGTTTCTTGGGGCAGCGTTGGTCATGTTCATCGGAGGTGTGTGTGCCGCGCATTTGTGGCATCTTACCGAGTCTTGCTCAGGGTGCACACCCTTGAGGCCTTGTTGTGGCCTAGGGCGTGGCACCGCGAGCACTGGAGGAATGCCGGTTTGTCAATCCATTTTCTGATTGATACCTCTTTGCCGAAGAGTGCCGCTGGACTGTTAATGAGAATGGAGGTTAATGATCCATCTGGGTCTGATACTGCGAAGGTGACTGAGGAGTAGTCGGTGAAGATACGGTCAGTGGGGATGAGCCATCTAGGCTGCATGGCGAAGTAAGCCTTCTTCAGACCTGGTAGCGCTCTTACCTCCTCTAGGAGAGCGTCTGGGTTGAAAGGGGTGCCGCTGTCGTCGTTCCAGACCGGGACTCCGTTTGCTAGGAAACGGGTCCAGCCCATAGATGGGCATAGTTTTCCGGTTCCTCCTAGAGGGCTTAGTAGAATGTGCTCATATGATTTAATAATGTCAAATGGCACGTTACTGTCGAAAGAGAAGACGAAATTCCCTTTGCTGCGGGGGTTGATGCTCCAACGCCCCGCTCTGAGGCAATTGGGTTAGCTGTGGCTTTCGCCATCTTCAGTCTTACTTCCCTTACTATTGCGTCCGCTGCATGGTTCTGGATTTGGGTCTCTTTCTGGGAGTCCATAAGTCCTCCTGTGCGTAAGACCGTTACCTCTGTGATGGTCGGGAGTGGGTTGCCACTTCTCCGTTGTGTTGAGGGCTGTGGGATGTTAGTGGCTGCCGCTGCTGCCCTGCATATGATGCTGGGGCAACGTTGGCTTGTCGTTGCTGCTCTGTCCCTTGGCCAGGAGCGCTCGCCTTGCCTTTGCCTTTCTTACCCTTTCCGTTGCGGGAGACCAGGGTGAAGTCTTCTTCCACCCGGGTCATCGGGTGTGCGGCATTGGTGTGTGACGCACTGAGTTCTTGTCGATCTGGCGTCTCGTCGTGTGTGGGGTAGGTGCCTGCTCTCGTTAGTGGGGGGGGCATGGCCGCTCGCTCTAGGGCAGTTAGCCTTGATGTGATCGGTGCCATAGCAGCTTTAATGGCCGCTATTATTGCGTTGGCATCAAGCTGGCCCATCCCTGCTGTTGGTGGGGGGGTTACCTTAGGGCCTAGGTTAAGTGTAACCTTTGGGCTTAGGTTAAGTACAGCGTGAGGGGCAGTGGGGGCCTTGCTCTTTGGTTGGGGGGTGGGGAGGGGTCCACTCACCTAGGCGTCCTTCCTGTGTCTGGGTGGTTAGTTGCCCTACCTCTTGGGGTGGCCGATGGCGAGGGCAGTCGCTTTGCGTCTCGTGGTGGGTTGAGCTTCTGCTTCCTTGGGGTTGTTGGTTCGGCGCTGGGGGCTGTTCCTGAGGCTGTGTGTTTCACACCTCTCAGTGTGGCACTAGGGGGGCCTGGCAGCAGCTGTGGCATAGTGTGAGCGGGAGGGGGGAGGCAGAGGCCCAGTGATGCTGCGGCATTGAGAATGTAGCTGGCATTCCTTTTCTGGACTGCCTCTGCTATATCTCTCTCGTGCGTGGCAGCTAGACTTTTAATCTGGTCGTCCTTCCACTGGCGCCAGTCCTCTCTAACTTGCGCTTTTAAGTTCTCTGTTTCCTCCTTGAGGATAGCAATCTTTGCTTCTGCGATCCATCCCTCAATGTTGGACTCGTCGTCCTGGCCATCTATGAGGAGTTGGTCGTTCAGCAAGTCAGCTGTTGCCGAGAGGCGGTGGAAAAGTGTTGGGTATCTGGGACTTAGCGGGCTGAGGTCGGGTGCTTCAGACCACTCTTTTTTGAGTTCCGCAACTGCCTGGTCCTTGTCGTACTGTAGGCTGTATCCTCTTCCTATGGCTGCGAGGAGAGCACAGGAGAGGTCCGCCCAATCAGTCGCGCTCAGAAGGTTAGGAGTGGGGATGATTGGGGCGTGCAGGCCCCCCTGTAAGGTGGAAATAATCAGCTTAGCTGAGTTGTTGAATAGCTGCTTAGGATCTTCGACATCTGTGAAGGTCCCTTTGAAGTCGAAGCTGCCTTTGGTAGCGTATTTAAAGGGGGCATGGGCTTCGTCGAGTGAGGTGACGAGAGCCTGCTCCTGTTTCCTTCCCTGCGCTGCCAGTGGTATGCTTCTGATTGGGTTTTCTGGGCCATTGGCCCTGGAGATTTGGGGGGGGGAGGACGGTTAGGGGGTTCGGGAGGGGGGTCTTCGGAAGGGGGGTTGGCTCTGATCCCTAGGGTTAGGGTTGGGCCTGGTGACGGTTGTAGATAGTCTTTGCATTTCTGCACGCGTTGGCCACACCGGCAAACACCGAAATCTAGATGATCGAGGCGGTGTTTCAATCGTGCTCATTCTATAGTTTTGCAATATAATAATAAATACCCATTTTGTGGTTAGGGCTGAGAGTGGTTAGGGTTAACAAAGTGCACACTTATCCACAAAATCATTGTGTCAATTTATTCTATTGTCCTCTAAGTACATTAAATAGATGGTTTTAACACACTTAAATCTTTTCCGCCCACCATTTGTACTTATCATGACCACTATCCCTCGTTTTCACATGCAAATCGCGCCTCCCACGCTGGGGAGTGACGGGCCGAATGTCGCCGCCGCGCCCATCGAGTCGGTTTTGGATTTGGGCCTGAGCGCGAGTCATGTGCCGGGAGAATCCGCGCCGGAAAACTCGGGGGACGACATCCCGGACCTAGACCGTACGGAGACGCCCTCGGAGACGCCCGCCACTTCCAAAAAGAAAGGAAGTTTCAATTATGATCGGGAAAAGGGCGGGTATGCCCAAGAATGGGCAAGCCTAGATGAATTTTACACGTGGCGTCGGCAGGAAGAGCAAGCGTTTTCAATCAAGCTTATCCTTTCCAGGACCTCGCGCCCCACCAGCAACGCTCCGCCGCTATTCACCCAAAAAAGAGAGTATCAGTGTTCACGCGAGCATACCGGAGGCGTGACCAAATACGAAAAAAAACATCCGGATCGGACACGAAAGATCGACAGCAAAAAGACCGGTTGCGGCTGTCAAATTCATATCAAGATCTATCCTCATACCCAAATAGTTTTGGGACGATACATTGCCGATCACGATCATGAAGTCGGCTCAGCTAATATCGCTTACACTCGGATGTCGCATGCGGCCCGAGAGAAAATCAATTCAATGTTGGAGCAAAAAATGGAACACAAGGAGATTGTATGTACAGTAAACGATCGTAGCTCATACGCGCAGATCTGACACGAATTTAGATACGCAGACTTCGCGAATCAGCGCCCGAGGGGAGCCGCGATCGGTTTATCTCTCCACAAGATATCACTCGAATGGCAAGAAATCTTGAGAATGATAAGATCCACATGCACCAAGAAGATGCGATCTCTACAAAGATCTGGGTTGATAAGCTCAAGAAAGACAGCGCGCGTGTATTCATCAAAGATAAACTAGATCTCCCTCCCCCAGGGTCGACATTGCAGGAGGATGTATTTATTTTGTGCATCCAAACTCCCTTCCAACTCGACGCGTTCCGGCGCCTTGGCAATGATTTCATCGGGATCGACACGACACACAATGTCACTCATTATCAAGATATTCAGTTGTCAACGATCATTGCCAGGGACCGTTGGGGACATGGCGTGCCTGTTGCCTGGATGTTGACGTCTAGGATGACATCGGCAACCATTTCATTTTTCCTTTCCTGGGTACGGGACGCGAGTCCCGCTGTCCAGCCCGCCATAATCATGACCGATCGCGATTACGCGCAAATCAAAGCGCTCTGCGTGGTGTATCCCCAAAGCTGGATTTTTCTGTGTAAATGGCACGTCCTGCGCGCGATTCAATCACATTTCGTAACGACGGAATTTCCGGAACTTTGGGATTGGATCAAGGAGTGGATTAGCACCGATGATCTATTTCGGTTTATCGATCTTTGGTACAAAATCACCACCGATCCCTCCGTGCCCGTGAGCGTTGTGCAATATCTGGCAACTGAGTGGATGCCAGAGGTTCATATGTGGTCGAGATTAGGAAGAAGAGGGAGATCGATTTTCCAGGAAGGGGATACTAACATGTTGATTGAAAGGTATGTGAACGATTTTTATCAATTGATAAGATAACTAACAGAGATCTAGTTATCATCACGTATTGAAAACCCATTTCCTAGATGGGAAGCGCAATCGGCACATCGATCGCATTGTCCATACGCTGGTGGTTGATCTGGTGCCTTACTACCAAAACCGGCACGAGAGACAAACTGTCGGGCTAGAGGGCCCTGATCTTGCTGGCGCAAGACGACGGCAACTCCTAGCCGACGCCAGGGGCACCCCCAGCCATTCAATCCAACAATTCGATTCAACACACTTTCACGTCGCTTCGGAATCACAGCCCGGATCTTATTACGAAGTTGATCTCAATCGGCCCAATTGCACTTGTCCTGACTTCCCGAGAAGTCAGTTCTGTAAACATCTGGCCGCTATCAACATACACTTCCCCCACCTGTGCACAAAGGAGAAGAGTCTCCCATTATCTGAGGATGTCTCTGACCAATCTCAACATGTTCCCTCTTCGAGCTCAAGCTCTCAAGATTGCTTGGAAATGCTTGTAAAAGATGTCAAGGCGTTATCTTTACAGCTTGATGATAAGATTGCTGAGTTAACTGAGGAATCGGTTCCTACTGTCATGGAAATCGTCCGTACAGTAAAATATTCGTTGACAACCGCGATCGCATCAACTCAAAATTTGCGCGCCTTACCCGATAAAGAAACGGTCGCGCCCAATCAGAAGTCATGGACGGAGACGGCTAAACGAATGGGGGTGAAACGCGGCCCGAGGAAGCGTCTCCCCGAAGAGCGCGGACTAACCGACCGCAGCATTGGCGCTTCAAAGGGGAAACGTGCGTGCATACATACTGATCCGTACGGTGGGGGCGAGAGATCGGGTAAGCGCGCCAAACCAGATGCGCTGTCCGCGACAGCAAATGCCCGTGCTCGCGCCCCAACGCCCTCCTCCGGCGCACTCCCCTCCAACACGCTCCCCTCAGCTCCTTCGAGCATGCTCCCCACCCCCAACGCGCCTCCTCCCTTCAACATGTCCTGCCCCGCCACTGCGCTCCCCAGCCCCAACACGATCCCCCCCTCAATGTGCCCCATTCCGCTGCGCTCACCCCTGCCTCCGATCCCGCCTGGGGCGCACAGGCCCTCCCTCCGGTCCCCGGGCACCCGCATGCGGCTGCGTTCGCACTTCCGCCGCACACTCCCCCTCCCAGAGAGCCGGCCCTCATTCCCGCGGCCAATTTCACAGAGTCATAAAATGATTAGATTAGATTTTTATATCTTTGATGTTGTGTACTTGTAACTAGTTAAATAAACAATAACAACTCATTTAAAAAAAAACCGTTTCGTAACTTTGGCTGAGAAACAAAAATCGCGGCAAGTGCCATTCGACGCCAAAACGGTTGGGAAGTTTCTCTTTTCGTCAGGAGAGAATGCTTAGTCAGTCCCGTGCAATTATTAGCCACCTTCGTACCTCACTTCGGCTCAGAACACATTGACAACAAATTTCTCCTTTCCTGCACGAGAGATGTGTCGATGCATGAAGACAGCACTACAGGCGTAGGTGCAGTGACTGATTTCTATTTTCGTATTAGTTTGTTTGTAGCTGTAGCTGTATCAAGCTGTATCGTATCAACCATCTATAGCCTGTTCCCCATTCCTCTGTTCCCGCCCACCCGTTTCAGCTTTTGTCACCTGTGAGCGTCGATTGGTAAATCATGTCTGCATCGGCTCTCGCATTTTTCTCCGCATCCGGGACAGCCAATTGCCGGCTGGTGCGAGGCTGAAGAAGGAAAATGTGTCGTACCGTTGTCATGGGGCGGCACAGTTTTTGTTGAGATGTCCAACAGACTCCAACTTCAATGCTCGGGAATGGACTGCATGAGTTGAGTCTGTTCAATTATCCCGTCCATAATGACGGGTCAGGCAAGGGGTTAGGCGACTGTTGGGCATTACAGCAGAGCTCAAATCGATAGGTATTTTTCCCAAGGTTTATCCCTTTTGGACAATATGATGAACATGTGTCAATCGCATAATGGATGGTCCCTGAGAAAAATACATACTGGCATCGACTTGACTATGACTTGGTTTCGCATAGTTCAGTAAAAATTGCAGGGGCCATCACTGGGCCATCCATTATGAAAATATGGATGCGCAGCGCAATGGCACCTTGCCGCGTGCCGCGTATACTGTAGTGGGAGGACAATCGGGTGGCGGGAAACTAAACTCAACTCGGAAATTTTTGAAAGTACTAATTCCTCACGGTGTGATGTTTGTGAGTAGAAACTGTCAGGCATCCTGTTAGCCTCGAGCGCCTCAAGAATGTGAAGCGCGGGCGGCTTCAAACTCTCTGCGCGGGACTCTTTGTACAGTACATCATTAGAGCGAGTGCCTACGGACCACCCGAGCAAAATACATAGAAACGATTACAAGTTCATTCGAGAGGAACGGACTACAGAGTACAGAGTACTGAAGGTTCTGCTCACTTTCTTACCCCTCGGAACTCGCCCGCGAGCACGCGCATTTGGGGTCTGACTGCAACTCGCTGCGCTATAGTTTGGTTATCGATGCAGTTCCAATGCCATGGTTAACGCCAAGCGGTGGAGGCGGGTTCGAGAAAAAGCGTGCTGGTGCGTTCCACCCGCCCGCGCCCACACCAGTGCCGTCCGCGTTTGCACCGCTGCGCTCTATGAGCACCGCATGCAGCTGCATGCGCAGCCCAGCGACCACCTGGCGCATCGCCGCAAGCTCCGCCGCATGCGCATTCGCGGCCATCCGCGATCGTGCATCGTGATTGAGTAACGCCGTGCGCAGTGCAGTGAGTGCCGCGGACAGGGAGTGCCCGCTCGTCATGCTGCTTGACAAAGGCGGCGGCCCGGACGCGTCTCCGGAGGGCGGCGGGAAGTAAGCTGCGAGGTCTGAGCGCGTGATGCCAGCGTGCGTAGCGTGGGGGACGGAATCGAGAAGGATGCTGCTGGGGTCTTCGCCGGGTGTGATCGGCATGTGCAGCATGATTTCGGCCTGGGGTTCGTGGTAGCTGCGCCACGGGCACGCTGGTGCGGAGGTGGTGGATGAGGACGTTGAGAAGGAGTAGGACGGCGGTTGCGAGAATGCCTGGGATTGGGGGGACAGCGGCGCCGCTTCGGGACCTGCGTCTGGACGGTACCACGGGCCAAGCGCGCCTTTGACGGCCTGCAGTTCGTGGCGCATCACGGCGAGCATACCCTCTACAGAATCGAGCCTGGCACGGAGGCGCGCGTTCTCCGCCCGAAGCGCCCCAGCCTGCGCGTCTGAAATGCCGAAGAACCCCCGCAGCGCGACATATGGGCAGTCTCGTACGTGCGTCTCTCGTAATGCCAGGCGCACTCCCATCCAGTCGCAGCCGTGAGCGGCTTGCTCGCAGGCGACGATTGCGGCGGGGCACACCTCGGCGTGTGCCACGGTTTCTGAATGCGAATGTTCGAGGTTGCAGGAGGGGCACTTGGTTGTCTCCATGGAGCACGCCTGCATATGCGCCTGCGAGCGGATAATAAAAAATAAATAAATAAGGGAATCCGGGGAATAAGAGCTTGGGTACTTACCCCAAGCTCGACGGCCTCCATCTCTGTTGCACAGCTGTCGCAGAGAACAAGGCGGTGAGGACAGAGCGGGTTATCACCGAGGATGTCCTTTCTGAGCGCCTTTCTCGAACACTCGGGATCGGGACACTGTTCCTCAGTGAAGAGGCAGTCATCCTTCAGGTGTACTGCGAGCAGCTGTCTCTGGCACGTAAACTGGCAACCCGCTTCTCGGTTCAGACATTCAACGGCAAGCTCATCTACCATCTGATGGGCGGGAATCAAGTTGTAATCAAGAGATAAGATAAACGTTAAAACGACGGCGAACATACATGCCGGACGATTGGGTTGCTTGGCGCCATGTCCTGCGGAGAGAGTGGAGAGCGATCTATGGGACAATGGGGAGACGCCTGAAGGGCAGGACCGATGCAGTCACGGCAGAAGCTATGTGCGCAAGTTCGACTCGTAGTTGGATCTACGAAGGGCATTCTGAAGGAGAGTAGTGAGAGTTTGTGGCCCGCGTGGGATGGAAGTGCAAAGAGGGACTGACCGACATATACAACAAAGCAGGTTGGAGTTCGGCGTGTCGGCGTAGACATAGGAGTGCGATGATTTGAGTGAGCTGTTGTCGTAGTCCATGATCATGAGAGCGGAGTGCCGAGTGCCGAGACACCCGTTCCGAGTCCGAGCCGAACCCCGACTCGCAGCTCACGTTATCTCCTCTCCTCTCTCCCATCTCCGAACACGAAATGTCCATTCTCGATTTCCGCATCGCAGCCCTCGTCGTCACGGCCCTCACAGTCGCCCACGGCACCTACTACTCCCTCCAAAACTCCACCTACCTCGACACGTCCGACCCCATCCTCACCTCCCAACCACACCACCTATCCACCACCCACACCTTCGCCTCCAAGCGCAGCCTCCTCAACGTCCTCTTTTTAAAGTGGTCCTGGGCCTGGACGACTCTCGCGTTCGTCCTCCTCCTGTTTACCTCCTCAGTCAAGCGGCAGCGGACTCGCCGGTTGCTCCAATGGGCCTTTGCCAGCGGTGCTTGGTTCATCCTCACATCATGGTTCTTCGGACCCAGTCTTCTCGCTCGGTTGACCGCCGCGTCCGGCGGCGAGTGTGGGCTGCACATAGGGAGCGCGTTTGTCCCCATTTCCCAGACATATTGCTCGATGCGCATTCCCGTCTCACGTGCGACCCATCCTGAGCTGTTCCCAGCCGTCTTTGAAGGCCCAGAGGCCCTATCCAGCGACACGTTGATTCCGAAGCTGCGTCGCGGCCATGACGTATCAGGACATGTCTTTTTACTCACCCTCTCCGTCCTCTTTCTGGCGGATCAACTACGCCAAACGCGTACGTCTGCGCATCGCTATGCAATTGCCGCGAGCGGAGCGTTATTATCGTTATGGCTATTCTCATTGTGGATTACGGGTGTATATTTTCATGCGCCCTCCGAAAAAATATCAGGTTTTAGTGCGTCTCCACCACATCTTATCTCTTCGCAGTTCCCGATATAACCAATTCTCGCTTTTTGCAGTTCTGGGGGTCGTGTGCTTCTTGTTTTCTCAGATACCTTTGTGGTTCTCTCCCAAGTCCGAAAACTCAACTATATGATACATTCAACTGCAATGATGAGATATTTTAGCACCTACGTCACTTACGTCTTTTTGCCACGTGTACCTTACCTTCGGTTTCCGCGCTTAATGCAAAAGGCCACGCCACTATCTATCGTGTATTCATCAGCATATCGTCTTAGTATATGTCCATGCGTGTCCCATATATTAACAGAAAAATAGTTCTCATGCAGAGTACCACCATACCAAAAACACCCAGGTAGCCAAGGCTGGTCCCATTACGCTCCCCAAATCCCTTCCGACTGCACTCCAGACTCCATTTCCCCTCCTACGCGCTCCAGCCCACTGTGGCCACCATGCAGGAGCACGCATCGCGATACGCCGCCGTCGCCCACGGATCGTGAATGTGTACGTGAAGGACCACGCCCGCGCAGAAGGACTGGTCGCGACCGCGACAGGAGAGGAGGAGCGCGCCGAGGAGCGACGCGAAAGAAGATCACCGGGAATGGGTGACGCGGGCGGCATGTAAAGGTAATGAGCTCGCACGCCGTCGTTTTCATCCTCCTCGTGAGCAGGAGGGGACGGCGGGCGTATCGGAGGCGGGCGCGGCTTGCCGAACGGCAAGAGCTTCGAGTCGCGCCTCGGAAAGTCGAAATGGATACGATCGCGCCCTTGTTGGGAGCCCGGGGGCGTATTAGAGTAAGCATATGAGTACGAATATGATGATGATGCGGAGTAGGGGGATGGTAAGGGTGTAGGCTGGGGACGGGTCAGTTGCGAAAGGTCAATGTGAGATGGGAGAGGAGAGGCCGTCGCCAGACGCAGGCGCGCGGCGCGCCGTGCACGTCGCATCTGCGCAAGGAGGAGGATGACGACGGTGATGCCTGCTGCCGGGATGTAGAGGCGTATGAACGTCCCGTCTGGCCGCGGGAGGAGACAGGGGGCATGGGCGTGAGACGGGGTGTGGCCTGGATATAAGGATAGGAGGTGGAAGCCCGGTCGAGTGATGTGTCGGGCAGGTGAAAACGATTTTACGGTTATTTCGTGTATTTTTTTGTCGGAACCTGGTAGTTTGTGCGTCACGTCGCAGTAGTCACGATCGTCTGCACTGCAAAAGTTCTCTTTTTCAGTATATTGGAGGGTCAAAATTCCAGAAAAGAAGCATACCTGAAAACGATGCTGGGGCGTAGATGCTCTAGAAGAAATGAAGAGGTCTGTTTTCCCAGCGCCTTTTGCCAGCCATGTCCGACGCCGCGGTGGATGGTCCCACGTTCCCGTAACGGACCACACGTTTTTGATTCGGCACGGTGAAGCGGAATGTGGCTGAATAGAATAACCGGTCCTAATTGCTCCTCTATGTTACGGGGCGGGGATAGCGGTCAGTTTTCGCATTCAGGCAGCGAGATGGGGGCACACGTACCAGCTGCCAACCCTTTGATAAACTCAATTGGACCATCACGTAGAGGAACCCACTCCTCGAATGTCGTCCCGTGTCCCGCGCGAATGTAGTCTTCGTCGACGATCCCGGGCGAGTCGAGCAGAACCAAGGAGTGGTTGGCCAACGGGATGTGACGGTTCACGGGGCCGAAATAGTACTCGTATCGTTGACGAACGTGTTTGCTGAAAGTGTTTGACACACCGAGGCTGCAGCAGGTCAACAACATGATCGATATTTTCACAAAAAAAGGGGATTTACCCAACGTCCACATTTCCCGGAATATATTGGGCCTCCACTCCTGGCTCAAGCGGAAAGAAGTTTTTGAAGCGTTGAACGTAGGTGGAGAATCTGCGCCGGGGGGAGACAGGGGTAGGCCGACGACGAGATTAGGAGGGGGAAAAAGTGCTCACTCTTCGTCGGACTCTACGGACCTCCCAGTTTTGAGCATGTCCCCTAAGAAGAGCACCAGGTGTGGGTGGAGTCTCCGCGTGAATTTCCAGGCTCGGTGCATGTAAACATCATGAAATAGCCCCGAAATCGTCTGCGAATGTGTCGGTCGCATGGGGATTTGCGCGTCTGCCACCAGGAGAATGTGTGTTGGGCGAGTGCCCACTGTGTTGTCGACCTGTCTCGCTCGAATGAACAAAGCTGCCCCGAAACACAAACGAGGGAAACGCACCGAGTTGTGTGTTAATACCGGCCATCTGCAAACGGAGAATGTGTATAAAAACACGCCAATCTCGCCCCAGAAGACCAGGAGGACCCAGCCGAGGCGGAGGGCGGCGAGGAGGTTGTCGGGTAGAAAGGGGCGTATGAGACGGCTGTTCCGGAGCTTGTGCCGGTCGAACAGGATCATGGCTCGGTGCAGGAGAAAAGAGTGGATTGGGTTTATAGGCAATTATGTGTCGAGATAGGATGGGATGGGAACGGTGGAGGTTGAACGGAGAGCATCCATCAACCTCATCATATAATCATCAATTCAACCTGGCTCCGGTGTTTTCACTCTTGCGCACACTGCAGCGCCTCGTCGCATTTGTCCACACCAGGCACACGTGGATGTGGACGTGAACAGACCATCATGTAGTGCTGTACAATTCCCAAAAACACAGAAAGATTCAATTCTTGGAATCGAATAGGCGCGCACGCCCTTGTTCCCATGACATTACTACAATTGACACACCAAGTACAGCACGGACATCAAGCTACCTACCCCGCCTGCACCTGCTCCAAATCCGTCTGCTCGTCCTCGTCATCATCATCCTTCTCCCGCGTACTAATACCCTCGTCCCACGTGCCAAGACCCCATCCTCCCACGCTCTGTCGCGCCTCAGCCGGCTCAGGACTCCGCAGCGAATCCAGCAGCTCGCGTTCCCGCTCCCGCGTGCCCATCTCCACATTTGGACCAAGCCCGAGCCGAGGTGTCACGGTGTCGTCCTCCAGGTCAGAACCCGGCTCGTCGAGGCTTAGTGGGCCCGGCCGATGCGCGATGCGCCCGCGACGGTCGCGTGGGACGTTGCCTGAGAGGAAAGATAGAGTCCGTGCGGCATAGGCGCCGCGTTGCCCCGAGAGACGAGTACTTGTTGTACCGGAGCGCACAACATTAAGCAGGTGCTGCACGGCGAGTTCACCTTGCGATGGAGCGGGGGCAGGGGTTGTCAGTGAAACGGCAGTTGGTTGTCGGCCTTGTGAGACAAGGACGAGAAGCCTATGCACAGCGCAAGTCAGCGCAGATTACCCCCCATTAATGAGTAGGGCCTTACATCTGCTGTAGGCGGGGATATGTATGGGTTTCAGACGATAAACCTTCTTGCTTGAGTATGTTGAGGCGTGTGTTCAGTAGGGGGGCAATTGGGAGGATTATTTTGTCTCGGAAGGAGCGCAAGGCGAGAGTCCGGACGTCAATGTGAGAAGATGATGGATATGCAGGAATGGATGAGCCTTTCCCATTTTGTCTTGTTGGGGAAGAATTTCGATGTGTCTTGGGCGTACGATACAAAGAGGACAAAACTGAATCAGTCTGGAGAGGGAGCAGCACCTACTCATATTGTTAACAATTGCAGAGGGAAGTAGGGCGATAACACGCGCACCCCTTCGACGTATGGGAGAACTTGGTCCCAGAAGAAGCCCCAGAGTTCAACTACCCGGCCTACCAGTTTTTCCTCCTCCACGCCAACGAGCTTCCCATTAAGGGTATCCATTCCCGAGCCTATAAGCTCTGAAGTCTCGCTCTCAAGAGTGGTCACCGCCTTCGCAGGGGAGTTGGACACAACGCTTTGAATGTGACGCTTCACAAACTGATTCAAGTCCTCTCTGCGTTACGTCGTGCATCATTATTACGAGATGCAAACCCAACGGCGAAGACGGACGCACATTGGAAATCGGAGGGGTTCGCCATTAAAGAGTGGTAGCACTAGGACGTGCAAGGTGCCCCACGGGTTATCTACGCCACCAGGGGTGAGATTGGGTGGGCTGATCGAGCTTGTGGAGGCGAGGGTCGTGGATGGTATGCCCGTGTTGAGACTTGGTGCATAGTGAGGCAGGTAGGCAAGGCTACCCAAGCGGTGCATTTCGCGGGAGACCAGCTTCGAGTCGTACGAGCGCGCCTACACGAAACGGGAGATCGTGTATCAGACCTCCAATCCTCACAATGGCTCAAAAATAAACGACGAGGGTGACGATTATGGGACAGCGACATCGCACAAGGAATGGCTCCGCTGCGGAGAAACTTTGATCGTGCAGGGTGATCCCACCATCATTCCCACCGCAAGTCATCGCGCCGGGCAGTAGACAGACAGGACTGATGTACGCGTGCACCGGATCGGATGATGATACAGCACAAAGAGATAAAATATAAAAGTCTCGCGAACACGGCGCACCTTGGATGGGGATGTGTGGACCTTGGACCCACCACCGCTCGTACTAGGCGCGATCGGAGGTGCAGGCGAGCCAGCATTCTCGCGAAGCTGTGAGTCGGCCGCTCGGGAGTGTTGGGAATGGGAGCGTGATCCGGGGAGGAGCTGGGCGGGGCCGCGGGCGAAAGAACTAGTGCTGGAGGATAGCTTTTCTGAGAACATCGTTGCTGCTCATATGGGACGGGACAGGTACGGGACTGCAGCGGAATCGAATATCGTGGGAGCGCTCGTCATTACGCACAGCCCCCGATGATTTGTCGTCGTCATCATCTATTGCCTCGAGTCACACTCCGACACTTTACGGTTCTCGCACTCGAGTCGTCTGCCGATGACACCTGTGCTGCCGTCGTCACTTCATCACGCAAAATACTCTCAAACGTCGTTCTCAAGCAAAACCAAATGTAGGTCTTATTACTGTAAGGCCCCTCCAACTGTGCCTTGTTCTTACTTTGCCACGTCCACAGACATGAACCCTTTGGTGGCATTCACCCCTACAGGGCAGTGCAGGCCCACCAACGGAACATGGTGCGCTCGCCATCGCGTCGGGTTCGTGTATGGCCGCTAAACTTGGGGCACAGCCTATTGCCGTCCAGAAGGCGTTGAAGGACGCTCATATGAATGCTCAGGATGTCGATGGAATTGCCTTTACCCGCGGACCAGGTAAGGGTCTTCTATTGTTACTGGAGAGTGCTGTGTGCTGACAATACTGTACGGCGTAGGCATGACGGGCTGTCTCGGGGTCGGCTCTAGCGCTGCCAAGACACTTGCTGCGGCGCTCAACAAGCCGCTGGTCGGCGTACACCACATGGTCTGCTCCCCTTCCCTTGCTCTCCATCCCCAAAATAAGAATTCACCGTCGCGCTCAAGCAAGCACATGCCCTAACGCCCATCCTCACCTGTGCTTCAAACCCGCCCGAGTTTCCGTTTCTCACGTTGCTGGTCTCGGGTGGACATACACTCCTTCTTCTCGCGACCTCTACAACCGAGTTCCGCATCCTGGCCACAACACCAGATGAGAGTATCGGACGCGTGTTTGACAAGGTTTCACGACTGCTCGCCCTTCCTTGGTCTGCCAAAGGCCCTGGAGCTGCTCTGGAGGAATTTGTCGCCGCCTCACCGGTTGAAGATAGCCTAGCGCCCTCAATGCCGCGGACGATGCCGGGGCTCCTCGGCTTCTCATTCACTGGACTGCATTCCGCAGTGGAACGTTTCATAACTGCCAGAGGGGGCGCGGCAGCCCTGGATGAGGCCACCAAGCGTTCCGTGGCGGACGCTTTTCAGCGCACCGCATTTAACCAGCTAGAAGAGAAGGTGGCCCTGGGGTTGAGTTGGTGCCGGGATCGAGGATATGGCGTGAAGCACCTCGTGGTGAGTGGCGGGGTTGCGAGTAATTCGTACCTACGCAATAGGTACGTCCAATTTCAAAGCAGGGCTATTTAGACGCTAATCGTTCTAGACTCGGGGCGTTCGTGCTTAACGCTTGCTCCACATCTGAAGATTCGATATCTTTAATATTTCCCCCACCCGAGTTGTGTACAGGTAGGTTGCTCTCCACCCGTTATGCTCTCTGGTTGAAAAAAGGGCGCTACAGACAATGCGGTGATGATTGGTTGGGCATCGATGCACCGCTTTGTCGCAGGTAGTACGGATGATTATGGCATACTAATTCGACCCAAGTGGAGTATTCAGGAATTGATGAGGGATGAAATCGATGAGACTCGGAGCTAAGATTAGGTGGGATATTAGGGAAAATAGTGGTAAATAAACCTTTTAGGCGCTGCAGTGGCCTTATATAATAAAGTCAATGACTCGCTTATCTCTGTCCCTTCATCCTTCCTAGGGTCTCGCTCCTCCTCTCAATGTGCACCTATCCCAACCAATACTATCCCTACCCTTATTACACCCCATGGGCTCCCCAGTCGAACTATTTCGACTCGTCTTCGGTGCCCACCTTGTCCACCAATGCCCTCCAAGACATTGTCGAGGGCCAACAGCGCACAACGAATGGGCTCGTTTCACTCTTGTCGCAGGAGCGTGTCTCTAACGAGCAGGGCACACGCGACAACAAGCAGCAACTCTCCAACTTGCTGACACTCTCCCAAAACTTCCTCAGCTTTATTCCCGAAGTAGAGCAGAAGTTCTCGGCGCTTGACAGTTCAATCCAGGCCAGTGCAAACAAAGCGGAAGTAGAGGACCGGCTTAATGACATGGACCAAGTTATCGCCAACCTCAAGCGCATCGCTGAAGGCTTTGCTAGCTCGACGGGTCTCCGACTCGTGCCGGTACGTAACTCCGCCTCCCTGGGAACGACGTCTGACCATGATCCGCGGTTCTCTCAGGGCCTAGCGCCTAATCAATGGGGTTGGGTCCCCGCGTCCGCGTCCATAACGCCACCGCAACAGGACCCCTTCTGTGCAACCTACACACAGGCGCCACACATTTACCCCACCGTCATCCCAAACTCGACACGTTCGAGCAACCCTGCTCGCTCCGTCCATTGGCCCAGCAACCTCAATGCACCCCCCTCGTCTTGCGCCGCACCTTGGCTGGACCCGTACTCGACCAACCCCTACGGCACGAGTAATGCGCCCTCCGCGTTCTCCCGCATCTCGCTAGGTGGTGTGCGCGGTTTCTCTGCGATGAGCCCTTCCGCCCCTTCGACGATGCCGCCCCAGCCTATGACCCCGACAATGTCGGGTTCATCTTCCCCGCCGACACCCATGGCTGGTCGATTTGGGCCCTGCTCACCTGTACCAACGCCACAATTGCCGTCTGTCCATTGCTCCTTCCCTCCCCCCGTCCCGACCCAGATCATGGAGCCTCCACACCTCCAACGTAGGGCGTCATCGCCTCCACCTGCTTCGACTCCGTCTCAGACAGAGTCCGTCGTGGGCTCCTTGCGCCACACCCGACTCTCTCCCATCACTGAAAGTCGCACGCCTTCACCTGGGTTCCCACCGCTGCCAGCTTTCGGTCGCACGCCTCTCGGTAAGCCGTCGCCGTCTACGTCCCCGACTGAGACATTCTCTACGCCTTCTGGGCCGATCGCTCCCCCTCCCAATGTTCCACAAGCCAACGATCCGATGCGGCAGGCTTTGTTTGACATGATGTATCCGAGTGTGCCGTCGTTACTGCCCTCCTCTAATACGCCTTCTATTCTCTCTTCACCCCGAGTGTGGTCGAAGTGCCTTCTAGTCGCTCTGTCGAAACCGTTCGCTGGTCATCACTCTTCCCTTCTGCCCCGGTGATCATACACCCCCGCCGCCTCTTACGAGAGTGTCTTCGGTTGATGAGACCGTTTCGAGCATGTCGAGTCCTGCACGATCGATTATCTGTTACACGGATTCCCCGAGTGCGTTTTCTTTAAGGATAGATGTTCGCCTCCTGCTCACCCGCCTTTTTTGCACGCAGAATTCAGCTCACCCTCCGAACCCATGACGCCGCTGTCTCGCGCGTCTGGGGAGGTAATTGAAGCGATGCCGACAAAGTTGACTACCGACATCGTGGAAAAACCCAAGGAATCCAACGACCCCGTTGTAATAGAAATTCCCGGGACTTCTGCTGTTGCTCAGGCTCAGGCAGTTGCTTCCACTTCGAATACGTCGATTGGTTCTGCGGTGCCTCCAAATCAGCTCGCCGTTCAGCTGTTATCTTTCTTCTTCGAAACCGTACAGCGGATTTTCAAGGTGCCAGCTTCGGTCGACCTCTCGTACCAGGGCTTCGAAGTGTCGTTCTCGACCGACGGTGTCCCCTGGAATAATGCCTCTCTCATAAGCGCGCTTGTTGATGACGAGGATGGGAGCAGGGTCGCACGTTCGAGATGATGCCCGCGCCGTCGAATGCGGCGCTTCATCGGTATATCAAGGACCTCGCGCGCGTTCGTATGGATCTTGCGGCGATGCAGGCTGGCGAGAATGAGGACAAGGAGCAGACGGTCGTACAGTTGGAGCTGCGTGTCAAGGCGGAACAGGAGGCTACGCAGAACTGGATTAAGCGGGTGTGTAAGGCTGCGGGCGCGCTCAGTATTGTGGACCCTGCGTTCAGCCCGAGGAAGTGAGCGTGTAAAGGAATCGGCCGAGGTGGTATATGATGTATGTCTGACCACTCGTAAGTGTAGTCTAGTTTCGTGAATCAGTGTAGGTTACTTCGGGTGGATTTTATGGTAAATACAATTTGGTGTGCGTCATGGACGCATGGCGGTCGAGAACTTCACGTGGAGGGCATGGGGATACATGAGGTTTGAGCGTGGTGGGCAATGTAAATTCAACGCGCAACATCTTCCACCCTCCCCCCATCTTCCCCCGACGCTGAATAGCACTGAATCCACATTTACGAGCTCATAGCGGTATGTCAAAGGAAATTTAGCCACAGGATTGTTAAAGTAACTGAGATGGCCTCGAATAGCACTGGTCGATTGCATTACGAACATCCATCTTCCTCGGGATCCTCAGCATTCATCGACGTCGCCCCTCGTATCTTAGTTGGCTCTGGATATCGTTCTACTCGGAAGTCGGCTGCAATAGCTATGCACGTCGTCCGGACCGGCAAGCGGACCCAAAGGAAATTAACCAAGACACACTGGCATCGACGCAAGGATCGACCTTGGCATCGACGTACGCCTTATGTCCAACACCACGTAGCAACTGCTAACCAGTGCGATGTAGGCCAGGGGACAATTGACATACTTCCAGAGAATGTCCTCCTAGAAATATTCGATTTCTATCTGAGTGATGCGGCGAGGATAGACGCATGGCACAAGCTAGTGCACGTGTGCCAAAAATGGCGAAACGTTGTTTTTGGCTCACCACATCGCTTGGATCTGCGACTTTACTGCAGCGTCAGAACCCCAACGAGGAAGATGTTGAATATCTGGCCAGAATTGCCTATTTTTGTGTGTAACGCTGGCGACGCAAAGTGGGGCATGGATAATATCTTTGCAACATTCGAGCACACCGATCGCATATATAAATTGATTCTCAGGCTCCACGGTATTCCAGGTTCGCAATCGGAGAAAGTCTTGGCACAAATGCAACGACCATTCCCGGCGCTAACATATCTATTTCTTGGGTCCCACGATAAAACACCGCCAGTCGTTCCCGCTTCGTTCTTGGGTGGATGTGCACCACTTCTACAAACACTCCATTTGTATAACATCCCATTTCCGAAATTACCCAAATTACTTTCGTCTGCAACTCATCTTTCCACTCTTGAGACTCTGAACATTCCTTATTCCGGTCATCTTTCGCCCGAGGTGCTAATTACCTGCCTCTCCGCGACCAGGCTCGAATCACTCATTATTGGATTTGAATCCCCTCGAAGTCGCGCTGGCCGGAAAAGCCGACATCCACCTCCACGCACTCTCCTCCCCTTTCTCACCACGTTGAAGTTCAAAGGAGTCTGCGAATATTTGGAAGACCTCGTGGCCCGGATCGACGCCCCTCTCCTCGACAGTTTGAAGATAACCTTCTTCCATCAACTGATATTCGTCACTCCCCAACTTGCTCAGTTAATCTGTCGTGCGCCAAAGCTCAAAGCACAGAACGGAGCACGTGTGGGTTTTACCAGTGGGGATGTTCAGGTCATACTTCCACAGACGACATCGTACAAAACGTTCGAGTTGAGAATCTCATGCAGTCAGTCAGATTGGCAGCTTTCGTCTCTGGCGCAGGTCTGCGGCTCGTCCTTCCCTCAGGCCCTCATTCACACGGTGAAAGATCTATACATTTTTGAGGATATATATATGTGTTCCCCAGCAGTGCCTTGGCAAGACGACCTCGAGAGCAACCAGTGGCTAGAGCTTTTGCATCCATTCACCGCTGTGAAGGATCTCATTCTATCCTGGGACTTCACCCGGCATATCGCGCCCGCCCTGCAAGAACTCGTTGGGGAAAGGACGATGGAAGTGTTACCCGCCCTGCAGACTCTTTCCATCGAAGTGCCAGGCACACTGGCAAAGGACGAGCCAATTCCATCGGAGATTTCATTCCCATCGAGGCTTGTCCAGGAATCAATTGAGCGGTTTGTCGCTGCACGAGAGCTTGCCGGTCACACCATTACTGTTCGTCGGTTCCTGGATAAGAATGGGTCGGATGAATGATCAGTTCAATCTGTTTCTGTCTCATTTATGTTTGAGCATCATCTACTGTACTTACTGGCCACCATTCTTCTTTACCCTGTTTGCTTGGCTCCTGAAATCAGTCACCATATTCTCGTAATATTTCGATGACCAGACTTATACGTATGATTTCGTTCTTTCTGTAGAATACAGCGTCAATCCAGGTGCGAAGTCACGTGTAGTGCAGCAGCTCATGTACAGAAATCCGCTCTCACCGGGTCTAGCAGAATCAATCCATTTCTGTCAAGACTTTGATACGTTTCGACACAAGTGTTGAAATCCCTCTTAAAAGCCGTTCATTGGTTTTCCTTCTGCGACAGAATTCATGCAACTGCCGCCAAATGGCTTCGGTCGATGAGACGACTTCAAGGCTCAAGCACGTTGAGCCCATCACGATCGGTTGTCGGTTGCTCTTGTCTGAAGAGTGAACTACTGAACTAGTGAACCCCTGGAGCGCAAGTGTCGACAAAGTTAGCCTGCTGTACCGGAAATGCAGATCTTTCGCAAGCCGCCCCAACCGTCTTCGGTGGAGGTTGCGAGCATCCCAGAGGCTTTCCGCGCCCGCGCCCTCTACCTCGAATGCGCCATTTCGCTGCCCCGAAACCAGCTCACAATTCAGTTCTTTTCATCTTCGACCAGCGGTCCCTCAGGGTGCCAGCTTCGGTCGACCTCTGTCACCTCTCGTACAAGGGCTTCGAGGTGTCACTCTAGACCGACACTATCCCTTGGGGCGGTGCCTCTGTCGTAAGCTCGCTTGCTAATGGCGAGGATGGTGTGTAAGGCTGCGGGCGCGCTCAGTATTTTGAACCCTGCGTTCAGCCTGAGAAAGTGAGCCGTAAAGTCTGGTACGTCAAAGAGTCGACCGGGGTTGTTCGTCTATGGTATATGTCGGTCTGACAACCTCGTAAGTCTAGCCTAGTTTCATCAGTGTATGTTACAGTAAATCGAAGGGTAAATACAATTTGGTGTGTATCGTGGACGCACGGCGGTCGAGGGTAATGTCACGTGGAGCATCTGGAAAAACCTTCACGGTAAACCTTGCCTAAAAGAACAAAAAGCACTACATTGACGGATTTTAAACCAAATGTGCATGTTTGGCAGCTTTAACCAAGTAACTCAAATTATCCATAAATGAATGGGCATCGCCCAATGACCTCCTTTATTTTGTAATTTTGGTACAATTAATGTTACTTGCTGCCATGTTCTGATCAATGATCATTGGTCAATTTGCTATGATTGGTTGCAACTTGCACATAAAGGTTCGCTACACTCAATGGCCACTATCACGTGCTTGTATTAAATGGATCATCAAGATACAAAAAGATGATGTAAGCTACCAGAGCGAATAATCGTAAAAGACAGGCACGGGCGAAGAAAAATCAGTATGCATTTAGATAGATTAGATGTCCATCCCATTGAGATCAAGCAATGCCCTCGCACTGCTCGTCACAGAAGCTGCTTGTTGCACATGTTTTGTGCTGTGAACAAGTTAGTATCTTACTATATGAGAAGGGGAATACAGTAGACCCACGAGACGGCATTGTATAAGTCAGTCATTAGACGATGAAACCCAGCAGGCTTCTTGTCACGAATACCTTCAAGAAGAGACTCGAGTCCCTTGTAGACATCTTCATACATGTCTGCATTGAACTCCGTCTTCTGGTGATAACCCTCTCCCCAGTCGTTCAGAGAAGCGTGGACCTATAATACATAATTAGCTATATCAGTCTTCGCTTCGCTGTAGCAGTGAAGCGTCGTACTGCTGTTGCTGCCGAACAAACCATCGCAATCGGTAACTCCAGTTCCTTTTCTTCCGGACCATGTGATATAGATGACTTGAATCGGTGAGTGTGTTTCTCCGCTAATGACACCCCACAAGTAGATGTGAACGCCCATTCCTTCAGTGTCGAGATTATGCATGGATGATGGAATGGTTTGGTCTGGAGGAGTGGACCCACCTAAGTCACACGTGTGCGTAAATCATCAGCCTCGTAAGAACCAATACTAATGAGGACGTACATGGCTTCTTGGATAGATATATTCCGCAGTCGAAATCAAAGTTTTGACGCGTTTCTTGCAGTCATCACTGGGTATCAGTTGATAGAATCCTTTCACCTCAGATGTCGCTATCTTCTTCAAGCCGCAGCGGAGGTTTGAAAGGCGAACAGCTAACTACAAACAGAGATAACAATTAACGAATCATGTCCGACTCAAGATAAACCAAGAAAACCTTACCACTCGTGACACAACTGCCACAAACTGGTGGTCTTTCTCAAAGCGGTCGCGGAGTATATTGAGGTTGGGGTTCTCCGCAGACTTAGTGATGTTCCGGCCCGGCTTGGCCTGAAAGCCAGGGCTTTGGCTTGGCTTTTCATGGCTTTGGCTTTGTAAAACCTTAGGCCAGGCCATAAGCCCTGGCTTCTGGCTTTTTGGGGCTTGGCTTGGCCCAGGCCATGGCTTTATACTATAATATGTTTTTTTTAGGATTCACTTTCAAAACAAATAAATATATGTACAAGGTATATCATACTCGCCATTAGGTCATGGCCTTCTAAGTCCTATCACCTTGCCTATCACCCTCACCCTCACCCTCACCCTCACCCTCACCCCCTCACCCTCACCCCCTCTCAGGGCCCTTTGTCCCCCACCCTTAGGGTAAGGGTGTCAGAGGCAGACTTGGCAGCCTTACCCTCTTGCTCACATTAGTGCTATAATAAAGGTAAGGGCATTAAGGACTTGGGGTAAGGGTGTTGGGGTGAGGGTGTTGGGGTGAGGGTGTTGGGGTGAGGGTGTTGGGGTGAGGGTGTTGGGGTGAGGGTGTTGGGGTGAGGGTGTTGGGGTGAGGGTGTTGGGGTGAGGGTGTTGGGGTGAGGGTGTTGGAATGACTTTGAATAAGGGTGTCAGGGACTCAACTAGTTTAAATAGTCATGTGACTAAAGCCCTGGCCTGGGCCCTTGGCTTTGGCTTTTCACTTTTATAAGCCAGGCCAAAGCCAGTTCTAGGCCAATACATTTGGCCTGGCTTGGCCTGGCCTGAAATCACTTGGCTTGGCCTGGCTCAGGGCTTCGAGCCAGGCCAAGCACATCACTACGCAGACTTCTTCAGAATGTCATGGTAATAGTCGGCGATGGTGGCAGCACTAGGATATGCCGTTACAAAGAGCGCGTCACCAGTGACTTCGCGAAAGGCAACTTTAATGACTAGCTGTAGCGACGGAGGCTGAGCTTTGATACTAATCATACGAGCCCCAGCATGTGGCGGAACATAACGGGTGTTGTGGTCCCAATCTTCGTTGATGTCGTGAGAAAGGGAATCATCATTGTCGGACAACTCTTCGCCTTCCAAGTCACTGGGCTACGCAAAATTTAAGTGTTAAGAAACAAGTTATATTCCGAGATATACCTTAATGCGCTTGGGAGGATGGCATTTTGTAGACGATACTTCTTGCGAAAACCTCAGTACCTTACATGGACAGAGTCATTAGCAATATAAAGATTCTCAAGGCCTTCTCCTTACCTCAGCGCGATGGGCACGTTCATGCTTTGAAGTCTATCACAGTCAATACATTAGAAATCGGCAAGAGATACATGAGACGATTAGACCTTGTGGTTGCGACGAGGTGGATTATCCTGGATATCATTTTCATCATCTTCAGCCAGAGGATTCTCGTCTTCATCTTGCTCATCTTCAAAGGGCTTCCCATCAAGTTCCGAAGCGGTGGTAAGCTCCATGTCAGGAGGCAGATCATTGTCGGATTGCTTGTTGCCACGCTGCTTTGAAGACCAACTTGAACGGGCACGCTACAGATATATCAATGAGATGATTCAGATCTAGATGTTGCGAGAAAAAAACTGTTACTTCAAAGGCAAGTGCTGATGCAAGAGCTTTGTCATCCAACTCTCGAAGGTCAGCTGCGTCGTCCGTACCTTCCTCGTTTGCATCATCACTATGCTCATCCTCATTGGGACTGTCGTCATCATCATCATCCTCTTCACTGTGCTGCATGTGACGAGTGTCTGTGATGGAACGACTGCGTTGAACGTTCTTTGATATGTAGATCTGATTATCTTCGTTGTCATCACTATTGATGGCAACAGGAGGCTTGCGTGACCCTGACATTGGACATTAGTAGCGTGAATTACTTTCGACAGAATACGATCCAAACCTTTTCGTTGACCAATGACTTGATTGTTGTGGGTGACAGTAGTTCGGGATTTGCTGCCAGTTGCGTTCGGTTGTGATTTTGCTCTCTTCACAGATTGTGAATCTCATGGTGGAGAAGCGGAGCCAGTTCGCTTTCGTCCTTGTGGTGCTGCGCCACGCCACCCTATTTCTAATAAACACCAAAAAAAAAAGATAGGAATACCATACGTACTCGCGTTCACGATGGCTTGCGATTTGGAAGACCTCGATGCTACCAGTGTCGTGAGAAAAAATAGAAGGAATCACGGAAAGTCTCGTACGTCGTTCAGGAGCTTTTACTGGTGGGCTCATTCGTTCAAGAGAGAGGTGAAAAGTGAAAATGAAAAGGCGTCGAAGCGATCAAAGAGTCGAATGAAATTTTCAAGGAGCGGAACAAGATTGAGGGGTTGAGGAAAAGTGTGCGAGGCGGAGTCGAAGCTTTTGTATCTCCCGGTGCCCCAGAAATACGGGCTGCAGCCTTAGGCTCCCCAGAAATATGTTGAGCAGCCATAGCCTCCCTGGAAATATTGCTGAGGTTGGGCTCCGCTGCTCCGATATGAAGACCCCTGACAACGAGTCAACAACCGCTGCATGCTGCACGTTAACCCCAAAATTCAAACCCTTAAAAATAATTGCGATCGCGTACCACACACCATAACACCAACCACGAACCAACCACCGCCACACGCAAACTATGCACGTTATCTGTCATGGCTGTGGGTTCGCATTCAAGCGTAGTGGACTGGCCCACCATCTTCGTCAAAGCAAAAACCCACGGTGTCAGATGCCAAACCTTCGTCGACAGTCAGACCATGATCCTGGAGCGCAAGATACACCGGACAACTTACCTGTCGCTGGGCCACCTGCAACGGATACTCATGCGCCGCAAGAGCAATTTCAGCTCGACATCGATCCAGCAGGTGACATATTTGGGGATTACACAAATTATGGTGCAGGAGACTTCGGCATGGAGGACAGAGAGGATCGCGACATGGATGAACCCGCCACAGGGGAAGGCCACCTGGACAGCGTAGCCGAGATGGAGGAAGAAGACGAGATCGCTCTATCTGAAGCTATTCTGGCTGAAGATGAACAACGACTGGAGCCTGAGCGACCATCGCGAAGCCCGGATAACATAGACGAGGAAATGGACGTACCGCCTTCGCAAGACCCGTTACATTTGCGTAGTGGGCTTGAAGCTCCGCTTTCCAGACAACCTGAAATCGTCAAGTTCAGTGTTGGAAACGCGGGAGCAGTGTACACCAAAAAAACTCACATCGGAAATCAGCATTATGGCCAATCCGTCACCAATTCACATGGTCTAAACGATACGAGCCGTTTTCATCGAAGCTTGATTGGGAGATTGCGCGTTGGGCAAAAACACGAGGGCCAGGGTCTAATGCGTTGACAGAGTTACTGAGTATTGAAGGGGTGAGTTTTTTTTGCGGGTGCACCGAACAGATTGGACGCTTACTGTTTCAAATGATAAGGTCGTCGAGAGCCTTGGACTGAGCTACAAGACTGCAGCTGAGCTGAATAAGTTAATAGATCAGAAGCTACCGGGTCGTCCATCCTTCCAACGATATGAGGTGATGGTGGGAGCTGAAGTTTGCGACATTTACCTTCGTGATGTGGTTGCATGCGTCAAAGCCCTGTTCGCCGATCCCGACCTTGCGCAGTATCTGGTGACAGCACCAGAGAAGCACTTCACATACGGGAGTGATGAGAGGAAGATTCGCATGTATCATGACATGCACACGGGAAGGTGGTGGTGGGCAACGCAGGTGATTAGCGGTTATCGATGACACGCGTCGTCGAGAAGCTCACATGACTCGTCAACCAGGAGGCGCTCGAAAAAGACAAACCTGGAGCGACAATCGTCCCAATCGTCCTCTCCACCGACAAGACTCAACTCACCCTGTTTCGAAATAAAAGTGCCTACCCTGTATACATGACAATTGGGAATATCCCAAAGGAAATCCGTCGCAAGCCATCATGTCGTGCTTATGTCCTCCTGGGCTATCTCCCCTCCACACGCCTCGAGAATGAGACAAATGCTGCCTCCCGTCGACGGCAAATTGCCAATCTTTATCATGCGTGCATGTCCATGATTCTGCACCCTCTCGAGCAGGCTGGGGAATCGGTGTGTTCATAACAACAGGCAACGGTGTAACTCATCGGTGCCATCCAATCCTTGCATGCTTTGCAGGGGATTATCCAGAACAGGTGTTGACGACGGCGACATTTTATGGCGAATGTCCCATCTGTCCCGTAACTCACGATCACCTTGGAGAGTATGATCACAGCACCCCTGGGACGCTTCGGGATCTGGACCATGTCCTCAGCATACTAGATTCATTTGATGAAAACCCTGCCGACTTTCTCCAAACGTGCAAGGCAGCAGGTGTCAAGCCTGTTGTCGAACCATTCTGGAGAAATCTTCCTTATGTGAACATCTACCGTTCTGTTACACCTGACATGTTGCATCAACTCTATCAGGGGATCGCCAAGCACGTCATTGGCTGGATTGTGAGGGTTTTCGGAGCTGCAGAAATCGACGCACGATGTCGCCGTATGCCACCAAATCATAACCTTCGCAATTTTACGAAGGGAATAAGCACACTTTCTCGTGTGACTGGCCAGGAACACGATCAAATGTGTCGCATACTTCTTGGCCTGGTTATTGACATTCCGCTGGCAGGGGGGCTTTCGAATGTCCGACTAATTCAGGCAGTGCGAGCCCTGCTGGATTTCCTGTATCTTGCGCGATATCCTGTGCATACGGACGAGACATTGGAACTTCTCGATGACGCGCTTGCACGTTTTCATTCGGCAAAGGAGATATTTGTGGATCTCGGCATCCGAGAGTCTTTCAATATCCCGAAATTACACTTCGTACAGCACTATGTGATGTTCATCCGACTCTACGGCACAACAGACAATTTTGACACCGCTTACACAGAGCGTCTTCATATCGACTTCGCAAAACATGCATACGCTGCAACTAACCACAAGGACGAGTTTACTCAGATGGCAAAGTGGCTTGAGCGCAAGGAGAAGATCTTTCGTCATGAACAATATCTCAAATGGCAAGAGGACGGTTCTCCTATCCCCAGGCGAATGGAATGGCGCCCTCCTGGTCTCGAGCTTGATCGCCGGCTTCATATGACAAAACACCCTACTGTACGAGCTGTAGCAATCGAACAACTTGTCGAAGTCTATGGTGCTACTTATTTTCGACCTGCGCTGGCCCGTTTTATTGCACTTTCCAACGATCCAAACCTTTCACGTGGCCAGTTGGAGGCAATCCTTCATCACATCCGCATGCCATTTCGCTCGCTTCCGGTTTGGCACCGAATCAAATACCTTCGCAACGATCCTGTGTCAATGATGACGATGACCGCTGACTCTATCCATGTTCGGCCACCAACCACCAATGGTCGTGGGATTACAATTCCTGGCCGTTTTGACACCGCATTAGTGAACGAGGGCATGCGCAGTGATTCTGGAATTAAAAGTAAGTCCTCCAAGTCGTCACCTTGTGCCTGACCTTCATTACCTGCGACGAATTGATTACTCATCACTGGCACGCTGCAGGCTATCGTATTGGACGCGTACGAGTGGTTTTCTCGATACCTGAAAAGGCTCGCAACATCATCTTCAATAGCGGAGTGGCCGTTCCTCAACACCTGGTATATGTGGAGTGGTATACTCCCTTCTCCAATCCCTCCGACCGCAATCACCTCCTATACAAGGTTTCTCCCCTTCGAGACGAAGTTGGTGGACACTTATGTAGTGTCATCCCACTGGCAAGTATACAGCGCAGTGTTCATCTATTTCCGAGATTTGGTCCATCTGCACCTCAGGAATGGACAAGTAGCAATGCTCTCGATCTGTGTAGTTCTTTTTATGTCAATACCTTTACTGATAGTCATTTATACCAAACACTCATTTGATCTATGGTCCTTTGTACAAAAAGTACAGTAGATGTTCGAAAAATACAGAAGATACTACAACAACTAACAACGCTGTTCCGAGTGAGCCAATTATGTGCAAAATACCACTTTTTTCTACATTGTTCATGTTTTTCTGCAACTTCCGGTTCATTTAGGCAAATTTAACCGTGAAGGGTTTTCCAGATGCATTGGCTGAGCTATGAGCCAGGGCTACTGTGTTGGGCTGTTGTCGGCACCTTGCCCTAGGCTGTCGTTTTCCCGAACCATCTGGCTCAGGTGGATCATTGAATGGTATGTTGGAGTCCTCTCGTTCAACCTCGATTGTCGTCTGAGTCTGTTGCATCTTAGGAAGTTCTGGAATTTGGGCATTTGACTTGGGATAAGATGGGGGTTTTACACGGTTGGACCGTGTTGTGGGCATGGAAAGGGAGGGGGTGGTTTCAGGTGCAACGTTGAACCGGTAACGAACTGACGTGGCACTGTGGAGCACTGCGAAAGCATACGTGAGCGATTTCAACTTCACGTGCCGTTCCAGTCCTAACTAAACTCAATAGGTACATGTATATATAATCCCGCCCTCCAGCTTGTTACGGAGCGCATTGGTACTAAATCCCAGCTTCCTTCTTTCCCAAGCGTCCTCAATTCTTGTGTGGGTGCGCTCCCTCTTGCCATCGTGTGCAATTCCTCTTGGCACTCTTGCTCTTTTCCTCGCTCGCACCCTCACCTCTGCTCCTGCCTTCCCGTGCCCTCTCCTCCGCCCTTGCCCTCATTTTTTCCCCCTTCCAAACTGATGCTTCAACCTCCAATCCCGAGAATTGTCTCTTATTCCTGCAAAATATGTGGGCGCGAGTGTCTTTCAAACGGTGGCCTCACTCGCCATAAGAAATCCATGCACCCTAGCATTTTGCCGCCTGAAGAAGCCACCCAGTACAAGCGGATACGTCACCAGTATCTCACAGGTAGTTCTCAATAGACTCTAATACGTCCATTTCCATGATTTTCTGAACTGTTTCCGTCTAGCAAGGCCATGCACCCAAGATGGCTCTTTTCTCAAAAAGCCTATACCTGAACCCGAACCTATTCAACCACCTGACGCCACCCCCGAGAATCCATGGTCACCCTTTCCCGACAGGCTAGCATTCGCCTGGGCTCAATATCATTACGTGCGCCTTCAGTCATCAGAGAACGAAATTAATGAAGGTCTCGACATCTGGCGTGCTACTGTGATCAAACATAGATCTGAACATAGGGGAACTGACGACGTACCTTGGAGGAATGCCCAGGATTTTTACAAGACGCTCGACTCCATAAAGGTTGGTGACGTTGGTTGGAAGACCTTTAAGTTCTGCTATAAAGGTCCGAAACCTCAAACGCCGCCTCAATGGATGGAAGAGATCTATGAACTCAATGCCCGAGACGTACTTGTCACCCTTGAACAACAACTAGGCACCACGGAATTTGATGGACAGTTTGAGACGACGCCGTATGAGGAGTACGATCACACAGGGCATCGTGTTTTATCAAATCTTATGTCGGGATACTGGGCCAATTGTGAAGCGGTATAGTTGTCTTTAATGCTGCACAGCATTTATTGACACAATGTGTTTAGAACAAGATTGCGATGGATGTATCAACTCATGGCGCGATGTTAGTGCCTGTAGTTGCTGGCAGCGACAAGACGACTGTTTCTATTGCAACAGGACAACAGGAGTACCATCCAGTATACGCCTCGCCCGGAAATGTATCAAATACTGCTCGTCGTGGACATGGAAATGCTGTAATGCCCATTGCCTTTCTACCAATTCCAAAAAGCATGTGACGGCGTCATGGTGGTGGCATAACAGTGACGCCTTTCTAACTCGATACGATTGTGTGATCTAACCCATATTATTTTTTAGCAAGCAAACGCCAACGAAAAAAGGTTGAGTTCCAGAGGTTCTGCCGTCAACTCTATCACGATTGCTTGGAGGTCATCTTTAACCCACTCCGGCCGTACATGGAGAAGCCAAAGATCATCAGGTGTCCTGATGGACATTTCCAACGTGCCATATTCAGCCTTGGTCCCTATATTGCCGATTACCCCGAACAAGTCTGGCTTTCCAGAGTCGTCTCTCAGTGGTGTCCAAAGTAAGTTTCGACGACATTTCCTCTTTATTTTTCCATATCTCTTCTAGGTGCGACGCGCTTCCTACAGACCTCGATGGTCCAGCAAGTCATCAACGCACGCACGAGAAGACAGACTACTTTATTAGAAGCTTCCAACCGGGAAAGCTTTGGGACGATGTTGGAATTCGGCATGACATTTCGGCTTGTTTATATCCTTCTGCGTTTGATGCGTGTTAACGCTGTTTTATCAGCCTTTCACACATGACTTTCCACGGGCGGATATTTATGAACTGCTCGCACCTGACCTCTTACACCAGCTTATAAAAGGCGTGTTCAAGGACCACCTGGTGACTTGGATAATGGATTACTTGCACGTCATTCATGGTGAAACAGCGGCCTTTGAGATTATCGAGGACATTGACCATCGGTTTGTAATGTCCAAGATTTTCCTGTCACGCAACTCATACTTCTCATGTACTCGTACTGGGCTATACAGCATCTCAGCTGTTCCGCCATTCCCTGGCCTTCGACGGTTCCCTGATGGTCGAGATTACAGTCAATGGACAGGAGATGACTCAAAGGCATTGATGAAGGCATGCCGGGTTTCTTGGCCTTTCTGTTCACAGACTTATATTCTCGCCGTGCAGGTATTTCTTGCTGCCATTGCGGGCTATATACCTTCTGCAATGGTCCAGAGCATCGCAACGTTCATGAATGCCTGTTATATTGCACGTCGCAATACCATCACAGCTCCTGCTCTTAAGCACTTTCATGAAAGCGTCAAAAGGTTTCATGAGCTACGGAACATTTTTATTGAGACAGGTGTACGGGACTCGATATCATTACCACGACAACACGCATTGAAGCATTTCTACAAGTCCATTCATTTTTTTGGTTCTCCGAATGGGCTCTGTTCTTCCATTACGGAGTTGAAACATATTAAAGCAGTGAAAGAGCCTTGGCGTCGATCGAATCGATACCGAGCGCTCATTCAGATGCTCCGGGTCATTGTGCGGATGGAGAAATTGACCGCGTTGCGTCGGATATTCTCAGATAATGGGATGTTGATTGGTACGACATCTTCGTACATGGCTGGCATTGCATCTGTGCAAGACTCGGAGGATCAAAACGAAGCGTTGGATACTTCGGATGAAGAGGATGAGGAGGGTGACGGTGGTCCGATAACAGGTGATCCGACAAGTGCATTATTTGTTGTGAATCTTGCAACCAAATCTCGTGCGTTCGATGCAGTCATCAAAGCATTAAAACTAATGTTCTAGTGTCTAGAAAATGGCTATCCACGAGGTCTCAAAAAGCTTGCGGTGCACATCTCACAACCCATGTTTCCCCTTGCGTTTCGCCAATTTCTTTCCATGCTTGACCATCCAGACCGACCACCACCTTCGGAAATCGACGCTTGCCCTCAATTTGAGGGCAACATCAAAGTATACCATTCTGCCGTCGCCACATTTTATGCACCTAGTGATTTATGTGGGTCAGGTGGCATGCGCCGGGAAAGAATCCGATCAACTCCTGCTTTTCATTGTCATCCCCGTCGCGATACTGTTTTTGTTGTATTAGATGATTCAAAGCCGGGTATGGAAGGGATGGAGATTGGGTGGGTACTGCTTTTCTTCTCATTTTGCTATCGTCGCAAGACTTATTCTTGTGCATTGATTAACTGGTTCATCCACGATGACGAGCCTGATGCTGACACAGGGATGTGGACGGTCCAGCTAGAGCGCGACCAGAAGGGAGAACCAACTGTACAAGTCATCCCTCTCGAGACAATTGCTCGTGGGGCGCATCTACTAAGGTAGTCCTCATCTGGATCCCGCACGGGTTATATAAGCAACGCGACACCAATTTTGCCGTTGCTACTCCTCAGTCACAATTCAAATATGACACTTTCTGGCTTAAGGGATGGAAGACATGAACTATATCTTCAAATTGTTCAAGAGAAATTTTAAAAATATTGAGCCATTTTTGAGGAGTAGCAAAAATTTATTTATTTACTTAAATATCATTTTTATGCGTCTGGGAGTGCAATGGCGAAGTTTCATGTTTTGATGTCGAACATTTGTCCAGGTCACGTGACTGCCACGTGACCTGTGCCTGGTCAACATAGACACCGTCTCAGGCTCTCAAACCCTTCTATTGACTCTCGGAAACTGACTAGCATGCCTCGTAAGAAGCATGTCATAAATGTTCAAAAACAAAATGCTCAAAGGGCATGGACTGCCAAGGTGCAGATGTCCCAAAGTGAGTTTTGCCAAAGCATTGTGCCTCTGATTCACTTCTCATTTCGGAAATAAGATGAAAGGAATATCCCCTCTGACAAACCCCTTCACCCTGCTCTTGAGGAATGTGATGATCAGAGAGGATTCAGGGGAAACTCAGAAGAAACAGGTCTTGATGATCCATTTAATGATGATGGTCTTGAGATTGTCGAGCAATCAGCACTTGATCATTTCAATGCCATCCTTCTGAAAGCCCAAAGAATTGCAGCTGAAGCAGAGAAAGAGAGGCCTCAAAAGCGTCCAAAGACATATCAAGGCAAGTCCAGGAGAACACTGAAGCGACGCATGAAATGCCGAGAAGATCTTGCCAAAAAGGGTTACTTCTCGGTGTTTGACTTTATTGCGCACACAAAGGAGAAAGCTGATCAAAGAATACATACCGAGCAGCTGGCACTGGCAGAAAGGGTGCAGGAACACGAGCAAGTTGAAGATGTGTCGGAGGAGAGTGGATTGGAGGACTTGATGCCGAAGCGTGTGGGCCAGGTGCGTCCAAAGGGATGTGTTGACGCACACAGATGACTAAGAAACCCAGCTGGCAGCGAGATATGAAGAGGAAGAAGAGTCTGACTCAGAGGAGCCAGCCAGAGATGAGGAAGAAGAGTCCGAGGCAGCAAGCGAGAATGAGGAGGCAACAAACAATGCAGGAGAGCAAGACAGTGGGCACGCTAATGCAACGGACAAGGCAACACCGGATGGCAATGGAACGCAAAGCACAATCCGGGAGCTCCTTGAAACCCTCCGCAATGGACGTGCCCCGGCAGACGAGTCCCCGCAATCACCTGTCGATAGAGCACTTGATTTGCTGCGGAATCGTGCAGCGTTGTTGACAGCCCAGGAGACGCTCTCGCTACAGAGCCAAAACAAGACAATTGATATTGTCTTACGGGCTCGCATCTGCGCCATGGTCGGGGTCTTGAACATTTTTCTGGACCGAACCCTTCAATTTACGTGGAGGAATGCCTCGATGGTCGTTGCAAAGGCACAAGGCCATGGTTCGACTCGCACGCGCAGCATCCGCAAGTGGATCCTGGATTTTGTTCAGGAGGGGACGCTTCCCCTCCATTTTTACTGTGGCCAGCAAACAATTCTTGAGGACGAAGGCATCTTGCAGGAGATCCAGGAACAGTTGACGGAGAAGGCGAAGAGCGGCTTTATCAAAGCCCAAGATGTCTGCGAGATCGTTGCGAGTGCGAGGGTGCAGACGAAGTTGACTCAGCTGGGAATTGACAAGCCGAGCATTTCTCTGTCAACAGCTCATCGGTGGCTTGCCAAATTGAAGTGGCGATATGGAAAGAGGAAGAACGGGATGTATTTCGATGGCCATGAACGAGTCGATGTTGTGGCCTATCGAAATGCCTTTGTTGATCGATGGGCGGATTACGAAACGCGATTCCAAATTTGGGACGACGACGGAAATCCGCTTCCACATTCCCATCCGCTTCCACTCATCCTCGTCACCCACGACGAGTCTGTATTCTTCCAAAACGACGAAAGAACGACCTGCTGGGGTCGTCAAGACAGAAATCCAGCTCCCAAACCAAAAGGGGACGGCCAATCGCTCATGGTCTCCGACTTCTTAACGACCAAGTGGGGACGCCTGCGCGATGGTGACAGGTGTGTAAAAACTTTTTTTTTATTGGTTACACTCTCTGATAATTGATTTAGAGAGGCCCGCATTGTGTTCAAACCAGGGAAGAACCGCGACGGGTATTTCGACGCGAAAGAACTTATCGATCAAGTCGATCGTGCGATCGACATCTTTGAGCGCAAAACAAACGGGTCTGCCAAAGGCCTCTTCGTGTTTGATAACGCGCCCAGTCACCAGAAGCGTGCTGCAGATGCAATCTCTGCCAAAAAGATGGTTAAGAGTGTGTTTTTTTTTTTGTGCCATTTTCTCTTATCGACGCGCCCCCCAGATCCCAAGCGTCACTGGACGCATCAGCCAAATGGGCCATGCATGCGTGATGGCACCAATCCCTCAACGGGCAAATCACAATCATTTTATTTTCCGGACGACCACCCCCAATATCCAGGGTGGTTTAAGGGGATGGAGCAAATCATCCGCGAGCGTAAACTTTGGCCCGAGGGTGGACTTCTTGTCGAGTGCGCTGGCCCGAAGCGTCCTGAGGGACCGGCCAATTGCTGTTGCCGGCATCTTCTTTTCTCGCAGCCTGACTTTATATCGCAGAAGCCAATGCTCCAGGAGCATATCGAATCGCGCGGCCATCTATGTGACTTTTACCCCAAATATCATTGCGAACTAAACTTTATCGAGCAGTACTGGGGCGCAGCAAAGCTTCGTTTCCATGTTGCTGGCCGTGCGAAGACCCTGGAGGAGATGGAAAGGAAAATGTTAAACTGTCTTGATGTTGTCCCCCTTGAGCAGATTCGGAGGTGTGTTGTCATACATCTCCTCTTTCATTCCCAAACTTAAACTCCTTTTCAGGTTCGCAAACAGGTCGGCGCGTTTCATTTCAGCTTATCGTCAAGGACTGTCTGGTGCCCAGGCTGCTTGGGCCAACAAAAAGTACCATGGCCATCGCACGCTTCCCCCTGATATGGTCGCACTCGTGAAGGAGACTGTTCCACAGTAGTATATTAGATAGTAGCATGTACCTGGGCCAAGGCCCCAAGCCCCCCCCCCTCCCACCTCAGAGATAATGTCAATCGACGAACTTTTGTCCATGTCACGTGATGTAACCCTAGGGTTACCTGCTTACATAACCCGTGCGGGATCCAGATGAGGACTACCTTACCTGTTTATGGTTCCACTAGGGTGCCTGATGGTTTTTCTCATCACGACGCTCTGGAGAGCTTCAATTCCTTCTTTGTAAACCATTTTGTTGATCATCATACCCATGAGTTTATTACTAGTCAATAGTTGCATCAGTTTTCTTGTCGTAGTTAACATTCCAGAGGTCATCTCCACATGAGATGCAAGTTTCCGGGTTTCCGGAAACCCGGAAACCAGTAAAAACCAGCGGAAACCCGGAATCTAATTTGCCGTTTTGCTGATGTGACAGTCAATAACCGATACCCATCAAGCAGACCAACTTCTCGGTGCTCACTGCCGAAACCACCTAGCGGAAGAAGAACGCCTGGGCCATGGACTCCGGACGACGACTACAAAGTCGTCGCGTGGAACGTGCAACTAGAGCAAGATGCTTGATCGCAGGAGTCGTGGATGGTCACTTTGATACGACCGCCGGGCTGGTCTTCGATGCGGAAGTCAGTACAGTAGCTTTTGAAAAGTGGCCCGCTTCACCTGGAATTCGCAATGTATCCCTACAAATCTGTAGTCGCACGACGAGTCTACCGTGAAAGTTGGATTGACGCTCGGGTATATGACGGAAAATGAAAATGCTGTGTGCCGGCAATACATATTCAACATACTGTTGCAAAACAGAGCAAACACTGGCTAAGTGATACGGAGGAAGATGGGGATTAAAGCTTATTAAAGAGGTTCTGTCGTGGATAAAAACTCAAAGATGAGCTTGAACCTCGACTTGAAATCACCCCGCCACCCCGTAGCGAGGAGGTAGGTGGAATTAATGTACGCGTCAGCGTCCTAAATTCCTAATTCTCTCAAATAACAATCACTGGCAGCTCTGGTTAACTGACATGATTCCTCAGCACGATCAGCCAGATTCCAGGTACAGAAGTGGTAATAGTCGACGAGGGAACGGCCAGCGGATTCTCGTTCGCATAGTCCTGGCAGAGGGCAGTGTCTGCTTCGAGCTCTTCGGTGGTGAGCTCATCAGTGACATGAATGAGAGAACACCGGCACGCATAGAGGTCTGGTGAGTGCTAGATGCTGCAGGTGTGTGAATGATATGCGGGTGGGTGAAAGATCAAGAAGTGACAAGAACCATTACATTGAACGGGAAAAGAGTAGGGGAGCGCCGAGCGCGATTACGGGGGCAGATGAATTACGGCAGAGTGTTCTGGATAGGGTGTGAATCCGCTGGATCGAGAAACATCCATTTATTCACATCCATCAATCTCGATCTCGGACCGAAGGCAATTTGGCTAGTCAATGTATGAAAGAGTGGGGAGAGAGCTGCCCTACGATCCACAATGTCATTGTTCGAACCCCTGACGATCAGAGAGGAAGAGTAAGTGGCGGACAGTTGGTGGATAAATGGGCATGAAGGATCGGATGACTGACTTTCTTCGAGCTCGGGACACTCGCGCTTGTAATGATGTGACTCGTTCTTCTTTACTTCACGTGCCTCTGAGGGCTTCCATGATTTTTTGGGCACCATCTGGGGGGCTTTGATTAGCCGGAACTTTGCCTAGAAGACCGGCAAGTCTTCCCCTATACAAGACCAAAAACGGCGTCGCAAACCTCGGAGATCTCTGCGGACTCAGAATCCAGTATCCGAGTCCTCAGAGATATCTGGCCCGTTGGGCGGGGGAGATCACGGAGATGGGAACGTGAGTGAAGGCGGTGTTCTAAGGGATGGGTGCGATGTCTGAGGGATGATTGATGGGGACTGGACGATAATACCTGGATGAGAATGAGAGCATGACTAGAGCAGAAATGGGGACGGACAAGCATCCAAGGTCCGGTCGATTCATTGGCAGTTCGCGCCTGGAGGGGATGGGCTCTAAGATCTGGGCGCTGAGCAGCCACACCGAAGAGTTCAAGTTGAGAGGCAGCGGGTGTAATTCGGTTTAGGGAAGTCTGCGCTGGAGAGGGTCGGGGGAGTATGGAGCGCTGGTCTGCGGCCGCGTCACTTGTTGTATGTGGGAGCCGAGAACGTCTAGGTTGTTGGATGATCGGCACCGAGGATGGTCGGTCATTTCTGAGCTCGGAGAATCCTGCCACAGTTAACTTACGATGGCGGCGTGTGTGCTGCCATTCAAAGGTCAGTGACGGATGCCACGTTTGCTCCCAAAATGAATAAGATCAGGCTACTTGCAATCGCTCCAGCGGACACGATACCTCACTGAGGAAGCTCGACAGTCGAAACAGGAGGGTTCACCCATCGCGAGGTGCACTGCACATACTGTAGCACTGGCAAACGTTTTCTGACATTACTGTATCAAAATTTGAAGAACTTGAAACTTGAAGCTAGAAGAGGCGATCGTTGATGACGACAATCGGGCAGGGCCAACGTTGTGAGGTTTTGAACGCGTCGGGGCTCGGGGTTGTACCGTGACTGTGGAGGAAGGCGGAAGGCGGAAGGCGGAAGGCGTAGAACGCTGGCTGTGTGTAATAGGCTTTAGGCATCGTATATCTTGTCGTATATTCGCAACCTCAAGCCAACTAGTTTTCTCTCCGCCATTGATCAACTTACTAAAATCCCGAATAACCCTGTCGCGGCGTGCCCGTCATTAGAGCACCTTCCGTACCCCCCCCCCTCCTCCGTCATTTCCTTCACGCCCCGGTCATCGATCTCCAATAGATTCCCGTTGGAAGGTTCATTGACGTCAAAAGCCCATTCACATCGTTGAATTGGCAGAATCAACTAATTAACGTTGACGTAGTAAGTTTTTTGTTCAACATCCCGCAACGACTGCTATTGACTCGATGCGATGCGGGATAGACGATGTCGATCGACATGCTCCCTGATGGTATCCTGCTAGAAATATTTGTTTTCTTTGTGGAAGAAAAATCCAAAACCACAAAAAAACAGATGGAGCAGTGGCGGACACTGGTGCACGTGTGTTGGCGTTGGCGAAGCCTTGTTCTGGAATCACCACGTCGCCTCAATCTGCGACTCTTTTGTTCAGACAAGACGCCAGCAAGGGATACGCTGGATGTCTGGCCACCCTTGCCTCTTTACATTGCCTGCAACAAGGGAGCAGAAAGTGTGGATAACATCGTCGCTGTACTCGAGCGCAGCAATCGTGTGTGTCATATTGACCTCATGAGGATCGAACATTCGAATTTGAAAAGCATTTCGGCAGCGATGCAGGTGCCCTTCCCGGAGCTGACACATCTGCAGCTGCAGCTCTGGCCGTGGGGTGAAACGGTGTCAGCCTTTCCCGATTCATTCTTGGGTGGATCCGCACCGCGTCTGGAAAATCTCTGGTTGGAAGGCATTCCATTTCCGGGTTTGCCGAGACTACTTTTGTCTGCCACTTACCTGGTCACTCTTGAACTTGGCAATATTCCTCATTCGGGGTACTTTTCACCCGAGGCAATAGTTACTGCCCTCTCCACATTGACCCGCCTCAGAACACTTTGGCTTCAATTCGAATCCCCTCAATCTTGCCCTGGCCAGGCACGCCAACACCCGCCTCCCCCGACACGCTCTGTCCTCCCCTCTCTCACATGGTTTTCATTCAAAGGGGTCAGCGAATACTTGGAGGTTGTCGTGGCCCGCATTGACGCCCCTCGACTCAGCAAGTTGGATATAACCTTTTTTAATCAAATCATATTCGACACACCACAATTTATCCAATTTATCAGTCGCACCACACCGTTGAGGCCATTTGAAAAAGCCCGTGTTACCTTTGGCCGTGACGCCGCTGCGGTCGAGCTCTCATCACAGACTGGCAAAAACAAGGTACTCGAGGTGAGAATCTTATGCAGGGAGTTGGATTGGCAAGTTTCGTCTATGGAGCAGGTCTGTACTTTATGCTTACCTCCCCTTTCCACTCTGGAGAGCCTCTACATCTACGAGTACCCACGCTGGCGACCTCAATGGCAAGACAACATCGAGAACGCGCTGTGGCTGGAACTGTTACACCCATTTACATCTGCGAAGAACCTTTGCCTATCCGAGGACATTGCGCGACTTATTGTGCCTGCCCTGGAAGAGCTCGATGGGGGCAGAGCGACAGAAGTATTGCCCACCTTACAGAAGATTTCTTGGAGAGCCAACCATCGGGACGTGTCTGGGAGGGGATTCAACAGGTTGTTTCCGCGCGACAGGTGACCGGTCATCCTATAGCAGTTTCTTACGGACAGTTCGCTCGATATTGATAAATGGCCTCTGCCTTCGGCCCAATTGACATTTTGTGTCGTCTACTTCAAGTTACCACCGTCTATTTTCCTTTGTTCTCTTTTCTTCACATCACCGTGATTTGGTTTTCCTTTATCTGATGGTATTTTTTACATGTTGCGTCGAATGGAGGCAACTGGAGCAATAGATTCGACATTTGACCCAAATCACTCACTCTGTTCACATGAGCGTGCCCTAGCTCGATCTAAAGGTTCAATTCAATTCCGTGCACAACCGAACCGCCTCGTCCCCACGTGATCCGTTCCTCCGAGCTCTCTCCAGCCTTTCTCTTGCGGATTTCCCCCCTCTTTTTCCATCCTTTTTAATTCTCTTTCGTTCTCCCCTACTTTAATTTGCTTCCCATTTGGGTTTCATTCGCGTTTGCCGCCTGAGCCTCTCCGGTGATCGCGAACGTGAATGCCGAAACATTTACGCCGGCACGAATCGACGGCGTCGCTGACCATTCGTTATGGTTCTCGCACTCCGATCGCTTACCAAAAGCAAACACGAGATTTGACGTTGGCTCCCTTTCACGGTAGCTAAGCACCATGACTCGTCCACGAACGATTTCTATGCGTGCACCGAACCGCTAACCTTGTTCTCCCGCACGTTTCAATCTTTCACAGGCCCTACCACCCTATTCAGCTCATTACACGTACGTGGGGGGCGTCAGCTACGTTCCCGCCGCTGCTGACCATTTTCAGCATTTCCAGCTTATGAGAAACACGCTCTGCGTTGAAAGACGCCGAACGATTCGGCCTCCGCATTGACTCAAAAACGGCGGCGTCTGAACCGGAACCACGGGGGCGTCCGTCACACTGGGGGTAACTGCTGCCACCGCCAGGTTTGTTTTCTAGCCTGTGGAGTTAAATGTTGTCGAGTGACTCGAGGCCGGACGTCCATGGTCCAGAAGTTTTGGCAACAGCGCTATCGAATCCCCTCCACCCACCTCTCGACTCCTCGTCTGGCGTCCACTCGGACCTCACCCGACTCACCCCCATCTTGGCATCTTTGTGGCTGGCGCACTCTCTTGCGAGGCCGAGTCGCATGCCATCAGGTCGAGGCAGTCGAGGGCCGTCCATGGTGATTCACAGACCCAGACTCGGGGCACCTACGCACGGCACTTGACCCGCTATCAGGCTTGGTGGTAGTTCGACCAAGCCAGCTGCTGTGCAGCGGAACAGGGACACATGCATATACCCCTTTTTTCTGTGCCGGCGGCCAAGGCCGTCATGTATCTGGAGCACGAAACGACGCGAGAGAGGTGTCTTTGTCCTAAGAGGGGCAAGAAGTAGTCACAGTAGGCTCTCGACGTGCTTAACTCGTGCTGTGGCAAGTGTGGAGGCGCAACCAATAGTCTCCGGTCGACAATCGGGAAATTGACTCTCTTGCAGGTCATCGGCGCAATCGAGAACTAGTCAAACTGCCTCCGGTCGGACAACCACATCAAGGTCATTGAGGAACTATCTGTGATTATCTATAGTATCCTTGTGTCCTACCAATCTCATAACAGTACGCATTACAATAAGAAAGTATAATCCTTCGTACGACTATGACTAAGACCTCACGCGCTTTACCAGAACTGCCAATAGAGTACATGAAGTTCATGTGGCCACAGGCATTCCATAGGCCTGTGACACTGATGATGCTTGTTGGCGACGCTCATAGACGATTGTAAAGGTATATTGTCTCTATGCTCCCAGCGACTGAGTATCCGATGTGGGTCGTTCTATAATACAGTAGGTTCTGTTCCACTGCGCTTGAGATTTGATGCATCGCTGTCGATGAATTGGTGGGCACAGGTGTTAAAGACGATGCAGAATGATGATGTGCCAAGGAGGTAGCAGGGTTGAGGGTAATGTCCCTCCCGCTTTGACACTGGCCAGAAGATATAGGACATGTCGCGGGAAGCACGTAAGTAGATTGGGATGATTGTCACGGTGATCGAGAGTCACCGGAAGGGATATCAATATTTAGCATTGATATACGCATCGAATACATGCCTACTGACCTTGCGAACATCAGCGCTCGCGCCCGTAGCAATCAAACCTGATCACATTTCGTACATCTCTTGCGCGCGCATCTTTATCGAGAATGGTAGGTTAGAAGGCTATTGCTTCGAGAGCAACGATGCGTCTTCTACACATCCGGCTTTCAAACGATCCCGGGGTCGAAGGAATCCTGGGCAGTGATGTATATGCCTGATCTGTGGCGTCGAAAATGTTTCAGCTGAGATCTCGGGAACTAGGGGTCGAGAACATTCACCTCCAATTTCCCCACACTCGCCCGAACCGCAGCTTAAACCCGGTACCGGTCCATGCTCCATATGTGTGATAATTATCAAGACCGCGAAAATCAAACCGACTTTCTGGACGAGGGGTGTGGGGTTAGGGTCGAGCCGAAAGACCCCCGGGAACGTTGCAGTGGGCGGCTGGGATTTGTGCGTCTATTCGTGCCAGTGCCGACGCACTTGTACGAGTGTCGAGAAAGTCTGGGTTGTTGGATGATCGGCGCCGAGGATGTCGGGGTCGGTCTTTTCGGAGCTCGAGTTACAGTAGTGGCATGTGTCTCAGTCCAAGTTACTCCCGAAGTGAATGAGATCAGGCTACTTGCCAGTGCAATCTCTCCATCGGACACCGTTCCTCACAAAGGAAGCTCGACAGTCGAAACGTCGCCATCACAATAACAGGAGGGTTCCACCCATCGCCAGGTGCACTGCACATAGAAAACACATAAGGGATTGCTGTATCAAAACATGAGGAAGAGGCATGGTTCATTGAGCACGATAATTGGGCGCGGCCAACGTTGTGAGGTTTTGAACGCGTCAAGGGCGCTTCCGTCGGACGGAAGGGGCACGCTGTGGCCACGCACTTGGGGCTGTGTAATATCAAGACAACTGGCTTTTCTTCACCGCCCAACGCTGAAATCCCCATTGGAAATCCATCCGCTGCTTTGATCAGATAAACCCTGCTCAGAGGCGTGCCCGTCATCAAGTCACCCCACTCCTAGGACCATGGGCTGCACCGCCTCCGCCATCCGTCATTTCCTTCACGCCCCGGGTCATCGATCAATAGATTCCCGTTCAGAGGACTCGTTGACGTCAAAAACTCACCCACGTCATTGGACTGACGAGAATCAACTGACCGATGTCGACGTACGTCCTTTTTTGTTACAACATCCTGCAACGACTGCTATTGACCCGATGTGATGTGGGCCAGGTGGTGCCAATCGACATGCTCCCTGATGATGTCCTACTAGAAATCTTTGATTTCTTGGCGAGAGAAGTTGGCTTTACAAAAGAAAAGATAGACGAGTGGCAGATACTGGTGCACGTGTGTCGGCGTTGGCGAAGCGTTGTTTTTGGATCTCCACGTCGCCTCAATTTGCAACTCTTTTGTTCCCACAAAACGCCAGCAAGGGACGCACTGGATATCTGGCCAGCCTTTCCTCTTCATATTGATTGTTATGTAGAGGAAAGCGTGGATAATATCGTCTCTGTACTCGAGCGCAGCGATCGTGTGTGTTTTATCAAGCTCACGAACCTCGGAATGTCGGATTTGGAGCAGATTTCGGCAGCAATGCAGGTGCCATTCCCGGAGCTGACATATCTGCTGCTCTGGTCAAAGGGTAATACGGTGTCAGCCCTTCCCGATTCGCTCTTGGGTGGATCCGCCCCTCGTCTGGAAATTCTCGGATTGGATGGCATTCCATTTCCGGGTTTACCGAAACTGCTTTTGTCTGCCACGAACCTCGTCGAACTTCAACTCAGGGATATTCCACATTCGGGGTACTTTTCACCTGAGGCAATGGCCACTGCCCTCTCCACATTGACCCGCCTCAGATCACTTTCGCTTCGTTTTGAATCCCCTCAATCTCAACCTGACCCAGCACACCAACACCCGCCTCCCCTGACACGCACTGTCCTCCCCAATCTTGAGCGGTTTTGGTTTAAAGGGGACAGTGAATACGTGGAGGTCGTCGTGGCCCACATCGATGCTCCTCGACTCAAACACTTGGAGACAACCTTATTCAATGACATCATATTCGACACACCACAGTTCGCCCAATTTATCAGCCGCACACCAAGGATGAAGGCGCTCGAAAAGGCCCGTGTTACCTTTGACGGTAACGCCGCTATGGTCAAACTCTCATCACTAACATCTGGCAAACACGAAACACTCGAGGTGAGAATCCCATGCAAGAAGTTGGATTGGCAAGTCTCGTCTATGGAGCAGATCTGTACTTCATGCTTACCTCCCCTACCCACTTTGGACCTCCACATCGACGGGAATCCACGTTATCAACAACATTGGCAAGGCAACGTCGAAAATGTGCTATGGCTGCGACTGTTACACCCATTTACATCTGTGAAGAACCTCCACCTATCCGAGGAGATTGCGCGACGTATCGTGCCTGCCCTGCAAGAGCTCGTTGGAGTCAGAGCGACAGAAGTGTTGCCCTCCCTAGAGGATATCTTCTTGGAGGAGGGCCAGCGATCGGGACCTGTCCAGGAGGGCATTCAAGAGGTCATTGCCGTGCGACAGGCCACCAATCACCCTATAGCAGTTTCTTACCGACCAAGGTTGTGTTCTATAATCCGTTCTATGATTCCGAAGAGGTTGGTTCTATCGCCACGGACATCTCAGCCCAGCCACAGTAATTGTTCTCTTTGTTGAACCTGTCTCACTTTCGATGCTTCTCTCTCATCCCGTTTGCCCTCTCAGTGTGTCCTTCTGCCGCCCTCCGTATGGGCCGACCCCGACCATACCGCTCGTCACCATCACCCTCTTCTTTCCCCCTTTCGATGGTGGGGCCTGCCCAACCTCAGAAACTACCCCAGAAATCATCCTTGAGGGCCGCAGAAGCACAAACTTTGATGCCGTCGATGATGTTGTGATGACATCATCGATGACATCACTCAGATTGAGGAGACGCTCCGCAGCCGAGCCTCGCCTTGCTTCGTCATGCGGGCAAGCAAAAACGATCAATGCTTTCACTTCCCCTACTCATGGACTCCCGACGCTCTCGCTTATGTCGACAACACCGATTCCGGGTCTCGCGAACTGTTCTCTCCGGCACCAGGTTTCTGAACTATTAAAACATCGAGGCACTCGAACAAGCGTGGTATGGTCGAACGGTCGAACAAAAAAGATGAATGGTCTCTGCCTTGGGTCCCGTTGATGTGTTGTGTCGTCTATTTACCGCCTCTATTTTTCTTTGTCATCATTCCTTTGTATCACCGTGATTTGTCTCCTTTATCTAATTGTATGACTTGCATGTTGCGTCGAATAGAGTCAAGTGTAGCAATGGATTTGGAATTAGAGATCTTGACCTAAATGACTGTGAAGTCCGTGGTTAACCTGCGCTTCGCATTCGCACATGGTGGCGTCCTCGTATATTTCTTCCAGGCTGCCGCTTCAGGACAGCAAATCCCACTTATGACCTGGTAGACCTGTGGAATATCACCGTTTGTCATCCGATTCGACCCGAGATCTGAGACCTTCCCCATCACGAGCTCTGTTTCAGCTCTTGCCTAGGTGTCTCACCTGGAATTCGCAATGTATCCCCATAAATCTGTAGACTCACGCGCACAACTCTACGGTGAGTTGGATTGACGCTCGGGTTTTGACAGCCTATTCCAGTCCGAGCGTCTCATTTACAGTACAGTGAATTCCCAGTTGGCAATATCATTCGGGTCAATGGAACGTCCAGTATATGATGGAAAATAAAATGCCCTGTGTCCGCAACACATATTCAACAAACTATTACGAGACAGAGAAAACCCTGGCTAGGTGGTACGGAGGAAGATGGGGATTTGAGAGGTTATGTCGCATGCAAGCACAAAACCGCCCGAATAGCCAACCTCCTCGCGGTACACCTAAGTCTTGTCGAACACATCGTTTCACAATATTCGTTTGATGAAAACTCAAAGATGAGCTTGAACCTCGACCGAAAAACCTCGCCACCCCGTATCAAGGAGGTATGTGGGTTGATTATATGCGCCAGTGGCTTGGTTCTCGATCAGTGATCACTGGCAGTTCCGATAAACTGACATGATTCCTCAGCATGGTCAGCCAGAATCCAGGGACAGCAGTGGCGATAGTCGACGAGGGAACGGCCAGCGGGTTCTCGTCCACATTGTCCTTGCCGGATTGGGCAGTGCCTGCTTCGAGCTCTTCGGTAGTGGGTTCATCAGTGGCATGGATGAGAACGCCGACGCGCATAGAGGTCTGGTGATGCTGCAGGCATGAAAGATACGCGGGTGGGTGAAAGATCAAGAGGTGACAAGAACTATTACAATGAACGGGAAAAAAGTAGGGGAGCGCGATTACCGGGTAGATAAATTACGGCAGAGAATTCTAGTAGGGTGTAGATCCGCTTGATCGAGAAACGCCCATTTATTCACGTCCATCAATCCCGATCTCGGATCGAAGGTGATTGATTGAGCGAAGCTGAAGGTACGAAAGAGTTGGTAGAGAGCACAATGGGAGTGTGGCATTGTTCGAACCTCTGACGATTGGAGAGGAAGGGTAAGGGGAGACCCGGAGGACCGTTAGTGGATGGATGGTCATCCGGTAATGAAGGAGTAAGTCGGAATAGATGACTGACCTCTCCTTCGAGCTCAAGACAGTCGCGCTTGTATTGATCCTGCAGCCAGATCTTTATTTCATGCGCCTCTGAGGGCTTCCACGACTTGGGTACTATCTGGGGGCCTTGATTAACCGGAACTTTGCCTAGAAGAACGGTAAGTTTTCCCCTGCACAAGACCAAAAATGTTGTCGCGAACCTCGGAGGTTTCTTCTGCGGGCTCAGAATCTGGTCCTCAGAGATATCCGGCCCGTTAGGTGGGGGAGAGCGGATGGGACTGTGAGTGAGGGGTTCTAAGGGGTAGGTGCGATGTCTGAGGGATGATTGATGATTGATGGAGACTGTGGACGATATTACTTGGATGAGAATGAGAGCAGAACGAGAGCAGAACGGAAATGGACTGGCATCCAACTTCTGGTCTATTCATTGGCAATTCGCGCCTGGCGGGAATGGGCTCTGAGCGCTAAGCAGCCACTCTGAGGAGTTGAGAGGCAGCGGGTGTGTTATTCGGTTCAGGGAAGACTGCAGGGGCGGGATCGGGGTCGGGGGAGTATGGACGGCGCGCACAAGCTGCGCCACTTGTACTTGTATGTGGGAGTCGGGAAATCTGGGTTGTTGGATATTAGTGCTGAGGACGTCGGTCGGTCATTTCGAAGCTCAGAGAACCCTATCACAGTTTATTCACCAAGGTGGTGTGTGTGTGCTGTGAGGCTTTTTCAAAGGTCAGTCAGTGGCAGATGCCAAGTTGATCCCGAAGCAAATAAAATCGGGATACTCACCAGTGCAATCGCTCCAGCGGACACCTTTCCTCACTGAGGAAGCTCGACAGTCGAAACGTCGCCATCGCAAAAATAGGAGGGCTCACAGCGCTCACCATCGCCAGGTGCACTGCACATAGCGTATCATAAGCACGAGGAAGAGGCATGGATCATTGACGACGATCCGGGCGGAGCCAACGTTGTGAAATTGGGTAGCGCTGCATGGCCACGTGCTTAGCGCTTAGGGCAACCTCAAGGCGACTGGTTTTTTTTTCACCCCCCAACGCTTTTATTGCGCTGAATTCCCATTAGAAATTCATCCGCTGTATTGACCAACTCTTCAAAGTGTGCCTGTCATCAACTCACCCTACCATACTCCTGCACGAGCTCCATCCCACAGTCATTTGCTTCACGCCCGGGTCATCCCAATAGATTCCCTCATTGACGTCAAAAATTCATCTACGTCGTTGGACTAGCAAGGATCAACAAACCGATATCGGCGTACGTACTTCGTACAACATCCCGCTGATCCCCGCAACGACTCCTATTGACCCGATGCGATGTAGGAGAGGTGATGTCAATCGACAGGCTCCCTGATGGTGTCCTATTAGAAATATTTGAATTCTATCCGAAACTCCAAGATTGGTTACGATTTTCAAGCGGCTCGAAAGAAAGGATAGAGAGGTGGCAGACTCTGGTGCACGTGTGTCGGCGTTGGCGAAGCGTTGTTTTTGGATCACCACGTCGCTCAATCTGGGGCTCGTATGTTCAAGGCAAACGCCAGCAAGGGACACCCTGGATGTCTGGCCACCCTTGCCTCTTTTCATTGAATGCTGGGAAAGAGGAGGAGGCGTGGATAACATCGTTGCTGTACTCGAGCGCAGCGATCGTGTGTGTGATATCAAGCTCACGAACCTCGGAAGGTCGGATTTGGAGCAAATTTCGGCAGCAATGCAGGTGCCATTCCCGGAGCTGAGACATCTGCTGCTCTGGTCGATTGGTAAAACGGAGTCAGCCCTTCCCGATTCGTTCTTGGGTGGATCCGCCCCTCGTCTGGAAAGTCTCTGGTTGACTGGCATTCGATTTCCGGGTTTACCGAAACTACTTTTGTCTGCCACTCACCTCGTCGAGCTCTCCCTTCAAAATATTCCACATTCATGGTACATTCAACCCGAGGCAATGGCCACTGCCCTCTCCACATTGACCCGCCTCGAAACACTTCGGCTTCATTTCAAATCCCCTCAATCTCGACCAGACCCAGAACACCAACGTCCGCCTCCCCCGACACGCTCTGTCCTCCCCAATCTCATGATGTTTTGGTTCAAAGGGGACAGCGAATTCGTGGGGGTCGTCGTGGCCCACATCGATGCTCCTCAACTCTTCTGCTTGGATACAACCTTATACAATGACACCGTATTCGACACACTACAATTCACCCAATTTATCAGCCGCACACCAGCCATGAAGGCGCTCGAAAAAGCCCGTGTTACCTTTGAAGGGAATGCCGCTGCGGTCGGACTCGCATCTCTGACATCTGGCCAATACGAAACACTCACGGTGAGAATCCCATGCGACGAGTTGGATTGGCAAGTCTCGTCTATGGTGCAGGTCTGTACTTCATGCTTACCTCCCTTCCCACTTTGGACCTCCACATCTCCGGGGATCCACATTATCGACGACATTTGCAAGGCAACGTAGAAAATGCGCTATGGCTGCGACTGTTACGCCCATTTACATCCGTGAAGAACCTTTACCTATCCGAGGAGATTGCACGACGTATTGTGCCTGCCCTGCAAGAGCTCGTTGGGGACAGAGCGACGGAAGTGTTGCCCGCCCTACAGAATATTTTCTTGGAGGAGGGCCAGCAATCGGGACCTGTCCAGGAGGGCATTCAGCAGGTCGTTGCTGTGCGACAGGCTACCGATCACCCTATAACAATTTCTTACAAACGGTCTGTTCTATGATCCCGAAGGGGTTGGTTCTATCGCCACGGACACCCTAGCCCAGTCATAATGATTTTCCCTTTGCTGAACCCCTGTCTCACTTTCGACACTTCTTCCTCATGTTCCGCACTCTCGATGCGTCCTTTTACCGCCCTCCCCATGGACCGACACCTGACAGTGCCGCTTGTCACCATCCCCTCTCCCTTTCCCCTCTCCATGGTGAGGACCTCTAACCACAGAAACCACCTCAGAAATCATTCTCGAGAGCAGCCGGAGCAAGATTCTATCCGTATCGGAATGCCCTTTCCAGGGGCCCCACGCCGACCCACGACTTTCTAGAGAGAAACGCTCAATTGCAAACGCCAGGCACAAGTTTGTGCTCGTCGCAGTGCGCTGCAATGCCCTCTCACAGTAGACATCGGACCTGACGAAACCATGCAACGCGACCAAGAACTTGACTTTCACCGTCTCAGACAAACGGAATACAGTACCACGCCCACCTTCGCCTTCGCCATAGCAACCACGTCTCGCTTATTGCTCTCTCCCAACGACCCCATGCAAGTCGACATTCCCCGAGAACCCGCCCCTCCAGATCCCCCCTTTCTCCACCCGCTTTCGTACCGATCGCGGCTCCCATGCAAAGCGATTGCCCGGTTTACACACAACACGTGATCGACAAGGACGTCGTTCTCCCTGCTGCACCTCCTCTATACCTGCCCATGCACCAGCAGGACGTTTCTCGACACGCTCTGCGCTAGGTGCCACAATGAGGTGCGTTCCCCTTCACACTGGTTAGTGCTCTCACTGACATTCTCATTCCGACCGTTCACAAGACGGCAAACATCGCCGCAAACCACGCCGACCCTGGCAAGATCACACCAGAACTCCACGACATCATCGACGGTATCACTCAGATGAGGAGATGCTCCGCAGCCTCACGTCTCCTTGCTTCGTCATCGGGTAAGCAAAAGTGGCAAGTGCTTTCACTTCCCTACCATGGACTCCCGACGCTCTCGCTTACGTCGACGACACTGGTTCTAACACTTCTATTCCGGCACCAGGTTTCCGAACAATAAAACATCGACGCATTTGGGCAAGCGTGGTAGGGTCGAACGAAGAGGATAAATGGTCTCTGCCTTGGGTCCCGTTGACGTTTGTGTCATCTACTTACCACCTATATTTTTCTTTGTTCTCATTCCTTTGCATCACCGTGATTTATCTGATTGTATGACTTGCATGTTGCGTCGAATGGAATGAACTGTAACAACAGATTTGGAATTACATATCTTGACCTAAATGACTGGCTGTCGGTTCAACTATCAAGAGGTCTGTGATTCAGCTGCGCATTGGCATCATTGTATAATTCCCTGCTGTCGCGCACTTTCGGTAGACATCTCTGTCGCCCTCCGAAACTCGAGCTGTGGCCAAGTGTTTCCTCAATACCGAACTGCCCTATACATTTCAAAAGAGTAAAAAGTTCGGGAAACCACCCAAAATCCCACTATCAAGTTGCTGTGTACACCTGTAACGATACTGGAGGGTATATTACCGGTGGAAAGGAGATGGAAGCGAATCAAGCGTCATTGCATTGTCAAAGTGTCCGTTCAGGTCAGGGTATCATACAGACGAAAGGAATCAAAAGATGTCAAGGCCGCGGTACAAACCTCGAGACATCCGACAAGTAGAAATGAGCTAGAAGACGTAAAAGTTAGTCCAACCTTTAGTAAGTATACTGTACAATCAATACTGCGCGTCGACACGAGAAACTCGACATCAATCCTCGATATCCAAATCCCGCTCCCATTATACATCCCGTTCTCACTTACGTCCTATCGGCGAACATCTATGGGATGGCCGGAGCACTCGCGCGCGGCAAGGAATCGCTGTATGGCACCATGAAAGGGTCCGGTCTCGGATGAAGTCGCGTTCGGTTAATGATTGTTTCTATGGTTACCTTGGCACGGCAGATGAAGACTGCTCGGGCGGGAGCAAATGGATAAAAGGTGGGAATGGAAATGGACACAAGTGGGTCGAAAGAAGGACCTAGTCCCGTGGCTAGGGCAGCACACATCAACGGCAGTAGGGAAAGCTCAGAGGCCGCTGTAGCTGTGATCGAGCGATACATCAACGGATGGCAGAGGTTAGCAATTAAGGGAAGTCGCGCGCGCTACCTTTGATAGAGATATGATCTTGAGGAGAGCGACAATCGTAAGAGGGGATCGCAACAGAATATGCTTGATCGCAGGGGTCGTGGATGGATGATAACTTTGATGCGACCGCTGGGCTGGTCTTCGAGGCGGCAGCGAAGTAAGTTCAGTATCTTTTGAAAAGCGCGTCCAAGGACTCAAGGAGAGGAGGCAGAAGGATTGCCGTGTTTCGTTCCGTGCCGGCGATCGGGAGCGATGGCGCGGATGGCGCGGTCTTACTGTCATTGAGACCGGTCAGCATTGCTGAAAGTTGAGCTGTCGGGCGATTAATCAAAGGGTGCTGCAAAAGGTTGTTCTGCTCAGCCTTGATCGCAATCGTGAGTCATCCTGCTTACCTCGAACCACACCTCGTTTGCCTCACGACGTCTTAATCCCAGCGGTAAGAGGGACTTTGCGAGACCTCGCGAGAGTCATCGGTTGGGGATGAATCGCGTGTCAGTGACTCGGAGTTGGGGTGAGGCCAAAAAGCATTTCCCTGGAATATCACAGCGGACGGCATCGCCGGGATCGGTACAGATTCAGTTGAGGCCTTAGAGGGTGCGCGCGCGCGTATCGAGCAGCCATGGGAGAAACACGCATATGGATGAACTTCGTCACATGGCTATCCGTCTTCTACACGTCCACAGCTTTCCGACAATCCCAGGTCGAAGGAATCCGCACGATTGGGCAAGAACGACGCTACGGTGCTGAAATGCCTGAGATGTGGCGTCGAAAACGTTTCAGTTGAGATCTCGGGAACTAGGGGTAGAAAACGCTCACCTCCAATTTCCCCACACTCGCCCGAACCGCAGCTCAAACCCGGTACCTGTCCAAGCCCCGTATATGTGGCGTCCATCGAGATCGATTGTGTACGGTGTTTGGATGCGAGCGAAGCAAACCAACTTTCTAAACGAGGGGTGTGAGGTTAGAGTCGAGCCGAAAGCGTTATAATAACTTACCCCCGGAACATTGTAGCAGGCGGCGTGGCCAGGATTTGTGTGTCTATTCGCACCAGTGCCGATGTTACTACTGTATGCGTCTCTGGGTTGTTCGATGATCAACGCCGAGGACGTCGGTCAGTCATTTCGGAGCTCGGAGAAGCCGAGTTACAGCGGTGGCATGTGTGCCGCAAGGCTTTTTCAAAGGTCAGTGGCAAAGCTTCCGAAGTGAATAAGATCAGGCTACTTGCCAGTGTAATCTCTCCAGCGGACACCATTCCTCACTGAGGAAGCTCGACAGTCGAAATTGAACGTCGTCATCACAATAACAGGAAGGTTCCACCCATCGCCAGGTGTATACAAATAGAAACACGAGATTGCTGTATAAAACGAGGAAGAGGCATGGGTCATTGACGATGATAATCGGGTGCGGCCAACGTTTTGAGCGCGTCGAGGGCGCTACCATGACGGAAGGGGCATGGGCTGTGTAATAGGTTTGGGCATCGTATATTTGCAACATCAAGACAGCTCGCTTTTCTTCACCCCCCAACGCTAAAAACCCCATCGGAAATCCATCCGCTGCTTTGATCAGATAACCCTGCTCGGAGGCGTGCCCGTCATCAAGTCATCCCACAGTAGTGGCCATACTCCAAGGAGCTGCGCTGCACCGCCTCAGCCCGTCGTTTCCTTCACGCCCCGGGCCATCGATCAATAGATTCCCGTTCAGAAGGCTCGTTGACGTCAAAAACTCCCACGTCGTTGGACCGGCAAGAATCGACGAACCGATGTCGACGTACGTCCTTTGTATCCATCCCGCAACGACTGCTATTGACCCGATTGCGATGTTGGCCAGGTGATGTCAGTCGACATGCTCCCTGATGATGTCCTACTCGAAATATTTGATTTCTTTGCGCGAGAAGTTGTCTTTACAAAAGAAAGATAGAGGAGTGGCAGCCACTGGTGCACGTGTGTCAGCGTTGGCGACACATTGTCTTTGGATCACCGCGTCGCCTCAATCTGCGTCTCGTTTGTTCTGAAAAACGCCAGCAAGGCACACGCTGGATGTCTGGCCAGCCTTTCCTCTTTCTATTCTGTGCTTGAAATGGCAGAAAGCGTGGATAACATCATCGCTGTACTCGAGCGCAGCGATCGTGTGTTCATATCTCCTCTATTTCAAAGGTTTGGATTTGGACAAACTTTCGGCAGCGATGCAGGTGCCATTCCCGGAGTTGACATCTCTGTCGCTCTCGTCAAATGGTAAACGGTGTCAGCCTTCCCGATTCGTTCTTGGGTGGATCCGCCCTCGTCTGGGATATCTCCGGTTGGAAGGTATTTCATTTCCGGGTTTACCGAAACTACTTTGTCCGCCACTCACCTCGTCCATCTTTTCATTTACAATATTCCTAATTCGGGTACTTTTCACCCGAGGCAATAGTCACCGCCCTCTTCACATTGACCCGCCTCGAAAGACTTTGGCTTGATTTCGAATCCCCTCAATCTCGACCAGACCCAGAACACCAACATCCGCCTCCCCCGACACGCTCTGTCCTCCCCAATCTCAGATATTTTGAGTTCAAAGGGGACAGCGAATACTTGGAGGTCGTCGTGGCCCACATCGATGCTCCTCGACTCTTCAACCTGAGGACAACCTTCTTTAATGACATCGTATTCGACACACCACAATTGACCCAATTTATCAGCCGCAAACCAACCATGGAGGCGCTTGAAAAAGCCCATGTTACCTTTGACGGTACCGCCGCTGCGGTCCAAGTCTCATCACTGACTGGCAAATACGACAGACTCGTGGTGGAAATCCCATGCAAGGAGTTGGATTGGCAAGTCTCGTCTATGGAGCAGATCTGTACTTCATGCTTACCTCCCCTACCCACTTTGGACCTCCACATCGACGGAAATCCACATTATCGACAACATTGGCAAGCCAACGTCGAAAATGCGCCGTGGCTACGACTGTTACGCCCATTTACATCCGTGGAGAACCTCTACCTATCCGAGGAGATTGCGCGACGTATCGTTCCTGCCCTGCAAGAGCTCGTTGGGGTCAGAGCGACAGAAGTGTTGCCCGCCCTACAGAATATTTTCTTGGAGGAGGGCCAGCGATCGGGACCTCTCCAGGAGGGCATTCAAGAGGTCGTTGCCGTGCGACAGGCCACCAATCACCCTATAGCAGTTTCTTATTCTTACCGACCGGGGTTGTTCCATTCTCCCTAAGAGGTTGGTTCTATCCCCACGAACATCCCAGCACTCTGTTTTCTGAACCCCTGTCTCTCTTTCGATGCTTCTTCGTCATCCCGTTCCACCATCTCAATACGTCCCTCCGCCGCTCTCCCCATGGGCCGACACCTGACCGTACCACTCGTCACCATCCCCCTCACCTTTCCCCTCTCGACGGTGAGGATCGCCCAGCCACGGAAACTGCCCCAGATACCACCCTTGAGGACCGCCGAAGCACAAAGACGCTATCGGCATCGGAATGCCCTTTCCAGCGGCCCCAACGTCACGCCCGACGTTTTAGAGAGAAAACGCTCCATTGCGAAGGCCAGGCACAAGTTCGCGCTCGTCCCAGTGCGCTGCCGTGCCCTCCCACAACAGACCTGTGACCTGACGAAACCGTGCGACGCGGCCACGAACTGAACGTACTGAACCTTCACCGTCTCAGACCAACAGAATACCGTACCCACCTTCGCCTCCACTACAGCAACCACACATCTCGCTTATCGCCACTTTCCAACGACCCCACGCAAATCCACGTTCCCCGAGAACACGCCCTTCCCAATCCCTGCCTTCCTCCACGCTTCATACCGATCGTTAAAGGCAGCGCCGCTCCCGTGCAAACCAGCTGCCCCGGCCTCACACACAACCCGTGATCAGCAAGGACAACATTCTCGTTGCTGCACCTCCTCTGTACTTTCCCATGCACTAGCAAGACGTCGTTCACACCTTCCTTGATCGTGTTTGCGTCATCGGCGACGACGTGCACGAATGTACACTCTGTTTATAGCGCTATCACAGTATGATGCTTCACGAAACATTCTGTGCTAAGTGCCACAATGAGGTGAGTTCGCCCTTCTCACTGGTTCGTGCTCTCGCTGGCACTCACATGCCGACCGTTCACAGGACGGCAAATATTACTACAACTCCGCAAACCACGCTGACCCTGGCAAGATCACGCCAGAACTCCACGACATCATCGACGGCATCACTCAGATTGAGGAGATGCTCCGCAGCCGAGCCTCGCCTTGCTTCGTCATGCGAGTAATCAAAAACGATCAATGCCTTCACCTCCCCAACACATGGACTCTCGACACTCTCGCTTATGTCGACAACACCGATTCCGGGTCTCGCGACCTCTTCTCTCAGGCACCAGGTTTCCGAACTACCAAAACGTCGAGGCACTCGGACAAGCATGGTATGGTCGAACGGTCGAACATAGAGGATAAATGGTCTCTGCCTTGGGTCCCGTTGATGTGTTGTGTCGTCAATTTACCACCCTCTATTTTTCTTTGTCGTCATTCCTTTGTATCATTTGGTCTCCTTTATCTAATTGCATGACTTGCATGTTGCGTCGAATGGAGTCAACTGTAGCAATGGATTTGGAATTAGAGATCTTGACCTTAATGACTGTGAAGTCCGTGGTTCACCTGCGCTTTGCATTCGCACATGGTGGTGTCCTCGTATATATCTTCCAGGCTGCCGCTTCCAGACAGCAAATCCCACTTATGACCTGGTGATCCGGTTGACACCTTTGCGTACTAGCGGTCATCACCCCCGTACGAAACTCGAGTTGGTGGGGGCAAGACTGCAGCGAATATCACCGTTTGTGATTTCCAGAAATTCGCAATGAATCCCCATAGATCTGAAGACTCAACAACTGGTCTTGCGTGCACAAGTCTACCGTGAAAGTTGGATTGACGCTCGGGTTTTAGCAGTCTGATTCCACCCCAAGCATCTCATTTGAATTCCCAGTTTGCAATATTCGGGTCGATGAAACGCCCTACACGCGGTCAAGTATGTGACGGAAAACAAAAAATGGCCCGTGCCCGTAATACACATTCAACAAACTATAACAAGACAGAGCAAAGCCTGACTTGGTAGTACGGGGGAATATGGGGATTAGGGGGGTTTTCGATGCAAGCACAAAATCACACGAATAGCTGACCTCCTCGCGGTACACCTAGTCCTTTCGAACACGCCATTTCAAAATATTCGTGTGATGAAAGCTAAAACATGAGCTTGAACCTCGACTTGTAAACAACCCAACCAACCTCCGTATCGAGGAGGTAATGTGGGTTGATTACATGCGCGAGCGTCTTGATTCGGGATCAGTTCTGACAAGCCGACGTGATTCCTCTATGTGCGATCGACCAGAATCCAGGTACAGCGGCGATGGTCGACGAGGGAACGGCCAGCGTATTCTCGTCTGCATCGTCCTTCAAGGATTCCTGCTTCGAACTCTTCGGTGGTGTGTTCATGAGTGGCATGGGTGGGAGCACGCTGACGCGCATAATGGTCTGGAGAGTTCTAGAGGCAGCAGGCGTAAATGATTTGCGGGTGGGTGAGACATCAGATCACAACGGAAGGGAAAAGAGAAGGCAAGTGTGATTATGGGGCAGACGAATCACGGCAGAGCATTTAGAATAGGGAGTGGATCGGTTCACGTCCATCAATTCCAATTTTGGATCGAAGTAGGGTGAAGGTACGAAAGAGTCAAGAGAGAGATCTGCTCCACTATCCTGGCATGGTTTGACGATTGGACGTCGGAAGGATGATCGACCTCTACTATAATTCGAACTCGAGACACTCACGCTTGTACCGATTCTGCAACTAGTTCTTTACTTTATACGTCTTGAGCACCGCCAAGGTCTTTTGAGCACCGCCCGATAGGCTTTAATTAGTCGGGACTCTTGTCCGGAAAATCGGCAAGCAAAACGGCGTCACAAACCTTGGAGGTCTGATGGGAGTTTGAGTGAGGGTGTTCTAAGGGGTTGGTGCGATATCTGAGGGATGATTAATCGATGGTTGATGGGGACTGTGGACGATGCAGTACTAGTATGAGATGAGCAGAATATAAGTAGAAAGAGGAACGGACTGGCATCCGAGTTCCGGTCCATTCATTGGCAGTTCGCGCATGGAGGAGATGAGCGCTGAGCAGCCATTCCTAGGAGTTGAGATCTTGAGAGGCAGCGGGTATGTTATTCGGTTCAGGGAAGTCTGCGGTGGCAAGGTCGGGGGAGTACGGACGGCGCGCACAGGCTGCGTCACCTGTCCTTGCATGTGGGAGTCGAGAAAGTCTGGGTTGTTAGACGATTGGCGTTGAGGACGGTCGGTCGGTCATTTCGGAGCCTGAGCTCGGAGGACCCTGCCGCAGTTGATTTACCAAGGTGGTGTGTGTGCTGCGAGGCTTTTTCAAAGGTCAGTCAGTGGCAGATGCCAAGTTGCTTCCGAAGTTAATACGATCATGCCACTTGCCAGTGCAATCTCTCCAGCGGACACCAGTCGAAACGTCTGTCGCAATAACAGGAGGTTTACACCCATCTCCAGGTGCACTGCACATATCAAACACATAAGGGATTGCCGTATCAAAAACACGAAGAAGAGACATGGATCATTGACGACGATAATCGACGGGGCCAATGTTGTGAGGATCGTGAACACTTCGTGAACGTAGAACGTAGAGCGCTTGCACGGCCACGTGATTAGGGGATCGTTCGCAACCTCAAAGCAACTGGTTTTTCTTCACCCCCCAACGCTGAATACAGCGCTGACTCCCATCGGAAATTCACCCGCCGCATTGATCAACTCACAAGAATATCAGATAACCTTGCTCACAAGGGTGCCCGTCATCAAGTCACCCTACCATACTCCTGCATGGGCTGCACCGTCTCCGCCCCCCGTCATTTCCTTCACGCTCCGGGTCATCAATCAGTAGATCCCCGTTCAGAAGGCTCGTTGACGTCAAAAACTCACCCACGTCGTTGGACTGGCAAGAATCAACCGACCAATGTCGACGTACGTCCTTTGTATAGCATCCCGCAATGACTGCTATTGACTCGATGTGATGTGGGCCAGGTGGTGTTAATCGACATGCTCCCTGATGATGTCCTGCTGGAAATATTTGATTTCTTTGCGAAAATACTTTACTTGACACAACGTTGGACACAACGCGATATAATGTGGTGGCAGACACTGGTGCATGTGTGTCGGCGTTGGCGAAGCATTGTTTTTGGATCACCACGTCACCTCAATTTGCGACTCTTTTGTTCAGACAAAACGCCAGCAAGGGACATGCTGGATATCTGGCCTGCCTTACCCCTTTACATTCAGTGCGGGGAAGGTGCAGAAACCGCGGATAACATCCTCGCTGTACTCGAGCGCAGCGATCGTGTGTGTCATATTGACCTCAAGAGGATCAAACATTCGAATTTGAAAAGCATTTCAGCGCTTTCAGCAGCGATGCAGGTGCCATTCCCGGAGCTGACATCTCTGTCGCTCTGGTCGAAAGGTGAAACGGTGTCAGCCCTTCCCGATTCGTTCTTGGGTGGATCCGCCCCACGTTTGGAAGAACTCTGGTTGAAAGGCATTCCATTTCCGGGTTTACCGAAACTACTTTTGTCCGCGACGAACCTCGACGATCTTCGCCTTCAAAGCATTCCTCATTCCGGGTACTTTTCACCCGAGGCAATAGTCACCGCCCTCTCCACATTGACCCGCCTCGAAATATTTCGGCTTTATTTTGAATCCCCTCAATCTCGACCAGACCCAGAACACCAACATCCGCATCCCCCGACACGCTCTGTCCTCCCCAATCTCAAATGTTTTTGGTTCAAAGGGGACAGCGAATACTTGGAGGCCGTCGTGGCCCACATCGATGCTCCTCGACTCCTCGACTTGGAGACAACTTTATTCAATGACATCGTATTCGACACACCACAATTGACCCAATTTATCAGCCGCACACCAAGGATGAAGGTGCTCGAAAAAGCCCATGTTATCTTTGACGGTGACGCCGCTGCGGTCGAACTCTCATCACTCACATCTGGCAAATACGAAAAACTCGAGGTGATAATCCCATGCAAGGAGTTGGATTGGCAAGTCTCGTCTATGGAGCAGGTCTGTACTTCATGCTTACCTCCCCTTCCCACTTTGGAGAGCCTCTACATTCACGGATATCGACATCATCGAAAACAACATTGGCAAGGTAACGTCGAAAATGTGCTATGGCTGCAACTGTTACACCCATTTGCATCCGTGAAGGACCTCTACCTATCCGAGGAGGTTGCGCGACTTATCGTGCCTGCCCTGCAAGAGCTCGATGGGGGCAGAGCGACAGAAGTGTTGCCCACCTTACAGAAGATGTTCTTGGAGAGCCAACCATCGGGACGTGTCTGGGAGGGGATTCAACAGGTTGTTTCCGCGCGACAGGCGATCGGTCATCCTATAGCAGTTTCTTACGGACAGTTCGCTCGATATTGATAAATGGCCTCCGCCTTCGGTCCAATTGACGGTTTGTGTCGTCTACTTCAAGTTACCACCCTCTATTTTCCTTTATTCTCTTTTCTTCGCATCACCGTGATTTGGTATTTATCTGATAATAGATTTGAGATTCGACCCAAATCACTGACTCAGTTCACATGAGCGTGCCCACTGCGTGCCCTAGCTCGATCTAAAGCTCTAAAGGTTCAATTCAATTGCACAACCGAAACCGCCCCGTCCCCACGTGATCCGTTCACTCTCCGAGCTCTCTCCACTTTTCGGGCGAGTAGTCTTTCTCTTGCGGGTTTCCCCCCTCTTTTTTCCATCCTTTTTTCATTCTCTTTCGTTCTCTCCTACTTCTATTCGCTTCCCATTTGGGTTTCGTTCGCGTTTGCATTCCGTCTGAGCTTCTCCGGTGATCGCGACGAAACATTTACACCGGCACGAATCGACGGCTGAACGTCGCTGACCATTCGTTTATGGTTCTCGCACTCGAATTCTCGAACGCCCGCCCGATCACCCACCAAAAACAAACACGAGAGTCGATGTTGGCTCCCTTTCACGGTAGCTAAGCACCATGACTCGTCCACGAACGATTTCTCTGCGTGCACCGAACCGCTAACCTTGTTCTCCCGCACGTTTCAGTCTTTCACAGGCCCTACCACCCTATTCAGCTCGTTACACGTACGTGGGGGGCCTCAGCTGCGTTCCCGCCCGCTGCTGACCATTTTCAGCATTTCCAGCTTATGAGAAAACACGCTCTGCGTTGAAAGACGCCGAACGATTCGGCCTCCGCATTGACTCAAAAACGGCGGCGTCTGAACCGGAACCACGGGGCGTCCGTCACAGCGGGGGTAACTGCTGCCACCGCCAGGCTTGGTTTCTAGCCTGTGGAGTTAAATGCTGTCGACTCGAGTCCGGACGTCCATGGTCCAGCGGTTTTGGAAACGGTGCTACCGAATCTACTCCATCCACCTCTCGACTCCCTGCCCTTACCCGTCGTCTGGCGTCCACTCGGATCTCACCCGACTCACCCCCATCTTGGCATCTTTGTGGCTGGCGCACCCTCTTGCGAGGCTCGAGGCCGAGTCGCATGCCATCAGGTCGAGCCAGTCGAGGGCCATCCAGAATGATTCCCAGACTGGGGGCACCTACGCACGCCACTTGGCCCGCTATCAGGTTTGGTGAGAGTCCGACCAAGCCAGCTACCGTGCAGCGGAACAGGGATACACGCCTATCCCCCTTTTTCTGTGCCGGCGGCCAAGGCTGTCATGTATTTGGAGCACGAAGCGACGCGAAAGAAGGTGTCTTTGTCCTAAGAGTGGCAAGAAGTAGCTCGAGACGTGCTTAAGCGCTTAACTCGTGCTTGCGGCAAGCGTGGAAGCACAACCAAGACAGTCTCCGGTCGACAATCGGGAAATCGACTCTCTTGTGGGTCATCGGCGCAATCGAGAACTACTCAAACTGGCCTCGACCGCATCAAGGTCATCGAGGAACTATCTGTGATTATCTATAGTACCCTTGTATCCTACCAATCTCATAACAGTACGCATTACAATAAGTATTAATCTCTCGTATGACTTTGACCTAAGACCTCACGCGCTTTACCAGCAATTGCCAATACAGTACATGAAGTTCATGTGGCCACAGGGCATTCCATAGGCCTGTGACACTGATGATGCTTGTTGGCGACGCTCAGAGACGATTGCAAGAGGTATATTGTCTCTATTCTTCCCAGCAACAGAGCGTCCGATGTGGGTCGTGCTATAATACAGTAGGTTCTGTTCCACTGCGCTTGAGCTTTGATACCATCGCTGTCGATTACTTGGTGGGCACAAGTGCTAAAGACGATGCAGAACAATGATGCGCATGGAAGTAGCAGGGTCGAGGGTGGTGTCCCTCCCGTTTTGACACCGACCAGAAGATATAGGACATGTCGCGGGAAGCACGTAAGTAGATTGCGATGATTGTCACGGTGGCCGGGAGTTACCAGAAGGGATATCAATATTTAGTATTGAGATACGCATCGAATACATGCCTACTGACCTTGCGAACATCAGCGCTCGCGCCCGGAGCAATCAAACCTGATCACATTTCCTACATCTCTTGCGCGCGCATCTTTATCGAGAATGACAGGTTAGAAGGTTATTGCTTCGAGAGCAACGACGCGTCCTACTCGTCCGCGGCTTTCCAACGATCGCGGGGTCGAAGGAATCCTGGGTAAGAACGACGCTAACTTACTGTGCTGCATATGCCTGATCTGTGGCGTCGGCTGAGATCTCGGGAACTAGGGGTCAAAAACACTCACCTCCAATTTCTCTACACTCTCACAAACCACAGCTTTAATCCGGTACCTATCCAAGCTCCGTATGTGTGGTATCCATCGAGATCGATTGGGTATGGTGTTGGGGTGCGAGCGAAGCAAACTGTGACCGGCTTTCTAAACGAGGCGTGTGGGGTCAGGGTCGAGCTGAAAGTGTTACCCCCGGAACGTTGCAGCGGGCAGCGTGGCCAGGATTTGTGAGGACTTGCGTTGTATCCGCGCCAGTGCCGACGTTACCAGGTGTGGAAGTGGTGTGAAGCGTGGAAAGGTGACCTGCCGAATCCGGCGTCACCGTTGTTGCCACTTCAAGGCAACTGTTTTTCTTCGCCCCCCAACGTCCCAACGCTGAATATAGCGCTGAATCATCACTGGAAATCTACCCGCTGTATTGATAGACCCCAAATCACCCTGCTCGGAAGCGTGCCCGTCTGGCCCCGTCATCAACTCACCCTACCCTACTCCTGCATGGGCTGTACCGCCCTCCGTCATCTCCTTCACCCCCCGGGTCATCGATCCCAATATATTCCCGTTCGGAAGGCTCGTTGGCGTTAGAAACTCATCCACGTGGTTGGACTGGCAAGAATCAAGTGACTGATGTCGACGTACGTCCTTGCACAACATTCCGAAACGACTGTAGTTGACTCGATGCGATGTAGGCCAGGTGATTCAATCGACATGCTCCCTGATGATGTCCTATTAGAAATATTTGATTTCTTTGTGGAAGCAGGAGCATTTACAAAAGTGGACGTAGAGGAGTGGCAGACACTGGTACACGTGTGTCGGCGTTGGCGAAGCCTTGTTTTTGGATCACCGCTTCGCCTCAATTTGCGACTCTTTTGTTCAAAGAAAACGCCGGCAAGGCACACCCTGGATGTCTGGCCAGCCTTGCCTCTTATCGTTATCTGCGACGGAAGAGCAGAAAGCGTGGATAACATCATTGCTGTACTCGAGCACAGCGATCGTGTGTGTCAAATCCTCACGAGTCTCAAAAGGTCGGATGATTTGGAAAAACTTTCGGGAGCAATGCAAGTGCCATTCCCGGAGTTGACATTTCTGGGACTCGATGGTAATCAAATGGTGTCAGCCCTTCCCGATGCGTTCTTGGGTGGATCCGCCCCACGTCTGGAAAATCTCTGGTTGGAAGGCATTCCATTTCCGGGTTTACCGAAATTACTTTTGTCCGCCACTCACATCGTCTCTCTTCAACTCAGGCGTATTCCTCATTCGGGATACTTTTCACCCGAGGCAATAGTCACCGCCCTCTCCACATTGACCCGCCTCGAAACACTTTGGCTTCTTTTCGAATCCCCTCAATCTCGACCTGACCCAGAACACCAACATCCACCTCCCCCGACACGCTCTGTCCTCCCAAATCTCGGATATTTTGAGTTCAAAGGGGACAGCGAATACTTGGAGGTCGTCGTGGCCCACATCGATGCTCCTCGACTCGAACACTTGCAGACAACCTTATTCAATGACATCGTATTCGACACACCACAATTCACCCAATTTATCAGCCGCACACCAATGATGAAGGCGCTCGAAAAAGCCTGTGTTACCTTTGGGGGGAACGCTGCTGTGGTTGGACTCTCATCACTGACATCTGGCAAATACGACAAACTCGAGGTGATAATCCCATGCAGGGAGTTGGATTGGCAAGTCTCGTCTATGGAGCAGGTCTGTACTTCATGCTTACCTCTCCTTCCCGCTTTGGACCTCCACATCGACGGGAATCAACAACATTGGCAAGCCAGCGTAGAAAATGCACTATGGCTGCGACTGTTACACCCATTTACATCCGTGAAGAACCTCTACCTATCCGAGGAGGTTGCGCGATATATTGTGCCTGCCCTGCAAGAGCTCGTTGGGGACAGAGCGACGGAAGTGTTGCCCGCCCTACAGAATATTTTCTTGGAGGAGGGCCAGCGATCGGGACCCGTCCAGGAGGGAATTCAGCAGGTCGTTGCTGTGCGACAGGCCACCGATCACCCTATAGCAGTTTCTTACAAACGGTCTGTTCTATGATCCCAAAAGGGTTACTACGCCGCAGCCCAGTCATAAATGATTCTTCTCTTTGCTGAACCCCTGTCTCACTTTCGATGCTTCTTCCTCGTGTTCCGCCCCCTCGATGCGTCCTTTTACCGCCCTCCCCATGGGTCAACAGCTGACAGTACCCCTTGTCACCATCCCCCTCTCCCTTTCCCCTCTCCATGGTGACGACTTCCCAGCCACAGAAACCGCCCCAGAAGCCACCCTCGAGAACTGCTGGAGCACAAAGGTGCTATCCGCATCGGAATGCCCTTGCCGGCGGCCCCAACACCGACCCGCGAATTTCTAGAGCGAAAGCGCTCAATTGCGAACTCCAGGCGCAAGTTCGCGCTCGTCGCAGTGCGCTGCAATTCCCTCTCACAGCAGACATGGGACCTGACGAAACCATGCAACGTGACCAAGAACTGGACCTTCACCGTCTTAGACAAACGGAATACCGTGTCCGCTTTAGCAGCGCCATATTGGACAAACTATTATAAGACAGGGCAAAGCCCGCCTAGGTAGTGCGGATGTAAGGTGGGGATTAGAGACGTTATGACGGACGGACACTCGTGTACAAGCACAAAACAGCTCAAATAGTTGACCTTCTCGCGGTACACGTCTCAGAATATTCGTTTGATGAAAACTCAAAGATAAGCTTGAACAGTAGCGGAAAAAGATGGAAACGCTCGGGGGCTGCCGCAGGAGTGGCAGAGGTAAGCGCTTTGAGAAAGTCACGTGCGCTACCATTTGATTAGGGAGAATGGTGTCACACGTATCGTCCGCCCTACAAAAGAGAGCGAGACATGAACACAGGATGTGTGTGCGTAAGAGGGGATTGCAACGTAATGCGCTTAATCGTAGGGGTTGTAGATGGTAACTTTGATGCGACCGCCGGGCTTGTCTTCGAGGCGGCGAGGAAGTCAGTACAGTATCTTTCGAAAACCGCGTCCAAGGAGAGGAGGCAGAAAAAGAGTTGCCATGTTTCGTCTTTGTTGCCGGAGATCGGGGTCGATGGCGGTCTTCTACTGTCATTGAGAGGCTAAGGTGGGGAAAGTGATTGGGGGGCTGGACAGGCTCGACTCTGCGTACAATGGAGCTCAACGGACTTGCTTCGAACGCAACTGATCTCGGGGAAGCTTCAAGCTGCCACGCCCGCTATCAAGTTCGTAGCAAGCCATGTACGCTCGTTCTCCGACGCACCCCAAGTGAAAACGTCCCAGGGCAATTATCTCTCGTCGCCGAGCTTACGCACCAAACAGGTTGATGTTGATGAATTCCGATTCTTGGGAGCATGACATGGATAATCTCATCCTGGAGGCGACGATATGTCAGGACGAGCATTGTGTCAACCGGTCAGCATCTCCGAAAATTAAGCTGTCGGGCAATCTATCAAAAAGTGCTGCAAAAGGCTGTTCTGCTCAGCCTTGGTCACAATCATGAGTTATCCCTGCTAACCTCGAACCACACCTCGTTTGCCTCACGACGTCTTAATCCCGCCGGTAAGAGGGACTTTGCGAGACCTCGCGAGAGTCATGGGTTGGGGAATGAATCGCGTGTCGGTGAGTTGGGGTGACACCGAAGGGCATTTCCCTGGAATATCACAGCGGATCGCATCGCCGGGACCGGTGCAGATTCGCGTTGAGGGTTCAAATAGGGCGGCTGTGTGCACAGCGTGTTCACGAGTGCCGATGTTTCTAATTCCTATATTCGCGGGTGGATTGCGCGCGCGTATCGAGACAGCCATGGGTGAGCACGCAGATGGATGAACTTCGTCACATGGCTATCCGTCTTCTACACGTCCGGAGCTTTTCAAAATCCCGAGGTCAAAGGAATCCTGGGTAAGAACGACGGTATTGTGCTGCATATGCCTGGTCTGTGGCGTTGAAAATGTATCAACTGAGATCTAGAGGACTCGGGGTCAAAAACGCTCACCTGCAATTTCCCCACACTCGTGCGAACCGCAACTTTAATCTGGTGCCTGTCCAAGCACCTTATCCGTGGCGTCCATCGAGATCGATTGTGTACAGTGTTGGGGTGCGAGCGAAGAAAACCAAACGAGGGGTGTGGAGTTAGGGTCGAGCCGAAAGTATTGACTTACCCCCGGAACGTCGTAGCGGGCGGCGTGGCCAGGATTTGTGCGTCTATTCGCGCCAGTGCCGACATTACTGTATCACTTATATGGGTGTCGAGAAAGTCTGGCTTGTCGGATGATCGGCGCCGAGGACGTAGGTCGGTCGTTTCGGAGAAGCCGAGTTACAGTAACCTACCAAGGTGGCATGTGTGCTGCGAGGCTTTTTCAAAGGTCAGTGACAAATGCCAAGTTGCTCCCGAAGTGAGTATGATCAGGCTACTTGCCAGTGCAATCTCTCCAGCGGAGACCATTCCTCGCTGAGGAATCTTGACAGTCGAAACGTCGCCATTACAATAACAGGAGAGTTCCACCCATCTCCAGGTGCACTGCACATAGAAAACACGTAAGGGATTGCCGTATCAAAACCACGAGGAAGAGGCATGGATCTGACGACGATAATTGGGCGCGGCCAACGTTGTGAGGTTTAGAACGCGTCGAGGGCGCTACCGTGGCGGCTTAGGCATGCTGCGGCCAAACACTGGGGGCTGTGTAATAGGCTTTGGGCATCGTATATTTGCAAAAATCAGGCAATTGGTTTTTCTTCACACTCAAAGGCCTCAACGCTGAAATCCCCATCGAATTTCATCCGCTACTTTGATAACCCTGCTCAGAAGCGTGCCTGTCATCAACTCACCCTACTCTACTCCTGTACGGGCTGCACCGCCCTCCGTCATTTCCTTCACTCTCCGGGTCATCGATCCCAATAGATTCCCATTTGGAAGGCTCGTTGACGTCAGAAACTCATCCACGTTGTTGGACTATCAACCAACCGATGTCGGCGTACGTCCTTTACCATTCCTCAACGACTGTTGTTGACTCGATGCGATGTAGGCCAGGTGACTCAATCGACATGCTCCCTGATGATGTCCTACTCGAAATATTTGATTTCATTGTGGAAGAAGAAGGACGACGTGGGAAAGTAGACTTTGAGGAGTGGCATACACTGGTGCACGTGTGTTGGCGTTGGCGAAGCCACTGCGAAGCCTTGTTTTTGGATCTCCACGTCGCCTCAATCTGCGTCTAGTTTGTTCGCACAAGACGCCAGCAAGGGACACGCTGGGTGTCTGGCCAACCTTGCCTCTTTTCATTAAGTGCAACGGACCAGCAAAAAGCGTGGATAACATCATCGCTGTACTCGAGCGCAGCGATCGTGTGCGTGAAATCGACCTCATTGTCCAGGGGTCGGAATTGGGACGACTTTCGGCAGCGATGCAGGTCCCATTCCCGGAGTTGACAGCTCTGGCGCTCTGGTTGAATGGCAAACCGATGACGGTCTTTCCCGATTCGTTCTTGGGTCGATCCGCCCCACGTCTGGAATATCTCTCGTTGGATCGCATTCCGTTTCCGGGTTTACCGAAACTGCTTTTGTCTGCCACTCACCTCATCTCTCTTTATCTTTACAATGTTCTTCGTTCGGGGTACATTCCACCCAAGGCAATGGCCACTGCCCTCTCCACATTGACCCGCCTCGAAACACTTCGGCTTGAATTCGAATCCCCTCAATCTCGACCTGGCCCAGCACACCGACATCCGCTTCCCCTGACACGCTCTGTCCTCCCCAATCTCGCAACTTTTCGGTTCAAAGGGGACAGCGAATATGTGGAGGTCGTCGTGGCCCACATCGATGCTCCTCAACTCGAATACCTGGAGACAATTTTATTCAAGGACATCGTATTCGACACACCACAATTCACACAATTTATCAGCCGCACACCAACCATGAAGGTGCTCGAAAAAGCCCGTGTTATCTTTGAGGGTGACGCCGCTACGGTCGAACTTTCATCACTGATATCTGGCAAATACGAAACACTCGAGGTGAATGTCCCATGCAGCAAGTTGGATTGGCAAGTCTCGTCTATGGAGCAGGTCTGTACTTCATGCTTACCTCCCCTTCCCACTTTGGACCTCCACATCTACGGGAATCCACATTTCCAACATTGGCAAGGCAACATCGACAATGCGCTATGGCTGCGACTGTTACACCCATTTACATCCGTGGAGAACCTCTACCTATCCGAGGAGATTGCGCGACGTATCGTTCCTGCCCTGCAAGAGCTCGTTGGGGTCAATGCGATGGAAGTGTTACCCGCCCTACAGAATATTTTCTTGGAGGATGGCCAGCGATCGGGACCTGTCCAGGAGGGCATTCAGCGGGTCGTTGCTGTGCGACAGGCCACCAATTACCCTATAGCAGTTTTTTACCAACCGAAGCTTTACTTCTATGATCCGTTTTAATCACGAAGAGGTTGGTTCTATCGCCACGGACATCCCAGCCCAGTCACAGTGATTGTTCTCTTTGCTGAACCCCCGTCTCACTTTCGACGCTTCTTCCTCATCCCGTTTGCCCTCTCGATGTGTCCTTCCGCCACCCTCCCCATGGGCCGACACCTGACCATACCGCTCGTCACCATCACCCTCTCCTTTCCCCTCTCGATGGTGAAGGCCTCCCAACCACAGAAACCACCCAAGAAGCCACGCTCGAGGATCGCCGAAGCATAAAGATGCTATCTGCATCAGGAGGCCCATGCCAACGGCCCCGACGCCGACGCACAACATTCTAAGTTAGAGGAAAAACGCTCCATCGCGAACGGCAGGCGCAAGTTCGTGCTCGTCATAGTGCGCTGCCGTGCCCTCCCACAACAGACTTGGGACCTGACGGAATCGTGTGACTCTTGGTAGATCCTTGAGGTCAATACACCACACGTCATCACTTTGATCAATAGCGGCGATGACTTGGCTCTAATCAATCTCATCCTCGGGGCTAGGAGTGGAACACGGTTGTGAGGGATGGAAAGAAGTGCGTATCACGATAAGCAGGAATTCCGGGAGCTCCTCACACGTACGGGGCATGCACACAAATCGGAGCTGTAATAACCGGCGTGGTGATGCAAATATGAGTTTTCTCCGCGGACTAGTGTATGCCATTCGTTGATAACGCCTGATATCAGCCCTGAATCATTCCCCAAGTTAGCAGTGGTTGCAAATGCGCAAATGGCGTTACTCGATCAATTACTCTAGGAAAGTATCCCTGAGAAATTCTAAGAATCGGCGGGGGAAAGATACTGAGGATCGGTATTCGACGCTCGCGACGCCCAATGAAAGACGATGTGTTGCGCGGCGCTACTACTGAATAGCACTGGCATGTGAGCAAGTCGAAAATGTCTGGGTGTTGGATTGTCGGACGTCGGTCGATATTTTGGGAGCCCAGTCACCCAAGTTATGCCCGAAGCGAAGGAGATCAGTCTGCCAATCGCTCCAGCGGACGTTATTCCTGAGGACCCCTAAACGTTCTCCAACATGATCCATTATGCCAGGAAGGTCCATCACCGCCTGTATAGATCTTTGGAGGAGAGCTAAAATGGCTTCGTTCGCGCTCGAGCACCCACATTACTACTAGAATCAGGTTGCAAATCTTTCACTGGGGAGCAAAGTGAGAAGCAACCGGACCCCTAACCCAACCGCGCGTGGGTCACCCGACCGTGGGACGCTCACGTAAGGTAATAATCAGCGCGTCTGTGGCCACCATTCGAACCCTTTATACAATTCAACTTTTTTTTTCATGCATACCCCACGCAAGCCAACTCCTCCTAATACACAAACTCCACATGACATTCATGACTTCACTCCCAAATCTCGGAAATGCACCAGTCTCAGCCAACACCGATCCGACACTGATGGCAATCGAGCCAGCAACCCGAATGACCATCAAGCTTGGGTCGATGAATTTCGAACTCATTACGTGGTACTCAAACATGAAGTAGACAAGTTCCTGGATGAATATATGCCAAGCGATACCCCTTACCTCGTAGATCCCTCCATATCAAATGTGTTTGATGCAGTTCCGTTGGATTTGTTAGAATCTGACATGTATAACCCGTTGGTGAGTGTCCTTCTGGTCCTGCCCCAGTCTGAATTCTAACATTCCCCAAAGGTTCGCTCTCTCAACCGGATAACCCAGTCATTCCCTGCGAATCGAAAGCCTACGTTCGCCAATACGTCCACGGCGACGTTTTCTCCCCTCAGCAAATCCGATCATGCAACAAAACCTGACATTACAATCACACACCCAAACGTCAATATTCCTGCCGCCTTTACCGACTGGAAATGGCACCTTGCTGCGTCCGTTATCGAGGTCAAAACGTAGAACCAGCGGTGATCCCTTCAATGATGATGATAAATTCAAAGGCGGAGATACCCACGATGAGATCGTCGTCCAGATCTCAAAGTACGCTCGTAACCTGCTTCAAGGGAACCTGAGTTGCTTTGTGTTTGTCCTTGGTGTGTACGGCCATGATGCACGGATCTACCGCTTTGATCGTTCGGGTGTCATCGTCTCGAAAGCCTTCAATTATATCTCCTCTCCTGAATATTTGGGCGAATTTCTCTGGCGGCTCGTGCACCCCGAGAATTCGAGTCCTGGTATCATAGGATCGGACACCACCATCAGCGACCGACAAGTTAAGGAAATAGAGAGAAGTTGGCCATTGTCCAGCGGCAACCATCCAACCTTGGAGATCGAGGACGCTAAATTG